>JARGSG010000213.1:0-247264 GCA_030374805.1 Gracilaria gracilis | reverse complement strand
TAGCACGAGTTACTGTAGACCTCCTGATGACACGAAGATTTAAATCATTTTCGATAATAGAAGCTGAGCAAGAATCCTTGGAAAGTGTCCTCTTTATTTCGCGTTCGTCGTGTGGGTGTGAGTTTTCGAGGCCTACCCGTTCGCTTCTTCGTAATTCCACGCCTTTCTCGCTTTATATAGTCGTGTACTGCTGATTTGGAGCACTTAAGTTGTGTAGCAATTTTTTTTGTAGGGAGAGATTGGAGGCCCGAAGTGCCCGAATCTAGGCTTTTTCGTCTGTTGTGAGCTGCTTGCCTCTGGGCATAGTGTTGTTTGGCGTCAATTGGGTTTGCGCTCTTCAAGAAAGTCTACTATGAGATGTGCAAAGTCTATACTATCCTACGTTGTATTGGGTTTGTTTGCATGCGTTTGCGCGCCATTTTTTGTAATCGGTCGTATACTTTTGCATTGATACCTTTATTTTGTTTTAAACTTTATGAGGCAAGTCTACGGTAGCTTTTCTCACAGACTGTTCCATTTAATGAGGCTTTGTGTAGGAGTGTACGTGCACAAAGTTCTTTTTTGAAAGTGCCTATAAGCGTAGGACAACTGGAAAACAAAACCCGTTCGTATACTTTTGAACATCACTGTAGTACCTGTACAGAGTATAGTTTCACTACAAGAGCTTTCGGGAATATATTTTCGGCTTGGAAAATACGTAACCTTTCTGATTGTATTCGAAGTACATCAGAAAACGAGAATCATAGATTGGCAGGATGTGAATATATGTAGAACCTTTGTAAACAGGAATATGAATTGTAGAGCCCAAAAGCCGCAGAATAAACGTCTACCTGATATCCAAAATGAATTTAATATGTATTTCATGACCAATTGTAGGACAACGCGTTTTCGCGAGTTGTGTCGATGATGACATTCATATACTCGCAGAACGAGGTTGATCCGTGTCAGGAATGCTATGAATGCTGGCCCAATCATGGGAATATTCTGACGGAAATGGTAAGTGGTACCCGAAGGGTTGGCCAAGGTGTGGGATTTGGACTAGTTGGTCGTGTGTACACGTGGGGAATTTTGGGTCTGTTCACAGAGATAATTGTTTCGTTTGTTGAATTTAGTGTGGCAGCTGCCGCATGGCACTCACGTACACCACGTGTAGAAGCCTGCATAGGCGTGCACTAGATTAATTATTCTAGTCAATTTATAGTTTAATTATCGGTTACGATATATGAGGTGACCTCGCGGTCACCTCCACCTTGAGTAAAGGGTAACCGAGTTCGGCTCTGGACTTTTTCGCCTTCGCGAAGTGTACAACTCCACCAGGAGGGTCACCGCGTTCGGTACGGAATCGCTCTATCCCTCGGGATCTTTCAGGCATATCTGACTTGTTATATTCTTTGCCCTCGGGCTTAACTCCGATTACCGGATCGTACGTATATGTATTTGTGCAGCTATCTGCTTACCTATAACAGGTGGACCTACCGACTCTGTATAGAGATCTTTGCCGCGTGGGCTTAATACACATTGCCGTCACCCGCCGCCGGGTCTGTTGCCGCTTGTCGCACGCCCCGCGGGGGTTTCCTCCTCTGTTTTTCCCTTTCATTTTCCCCTTTTCGTTCTAGGGTTTCTATCGGTTCACGATCTCATCGCTGTCATTCTCCACTTTCGGATACCCCAAGCCCCGTTCTTTCTTACCTCCGTAGGTATATCCCGTACACCGGGCGGTCTTACACCCGCATTATCCGTGTGACGGAGGGCTCTTCCGCCGAGTCTACCTCCCCAGGGAGCAAGGCTTCGGACACCTTTAGTGTACTTCCCATCACTGGGTTTTGCACTACACCAATACAAACCGAAATAAGCAGAGAAAGCTATGATCTTTATCTTAATCAAACCATTTGTGTAGAGCAACGCCCTCGTGAGGGGATTCTGTGGGGACTTGTTCATAATTCCGGTGAACCGGGTAGCTACCTATATGAATAGGGTGGCGACCACTAGAGTGGGTAAGTCCGTGTGAAACGTGGAGTGCAGGAGGTTGGCCACATACACGTGGAGGTTGTGCCACACAGGGTGGATAATTACCACTGCATGTGGGTCAATTTAGTTAGTTTATTTAATTCCCTTTGGGGAGAGCGCCACTACTTAGTGCGCCGGCGACCCTGCCGCCGCACCCAGTAAACCTCCCCCAACCAGGGTGTCGGCTCTAGACTTCACGCCTACGAGCGCCTCTATCTCCATCAGGAGGAAGGTTCCGTAGCATACGGTAGTCTAACCACCCTGCGTCCTCTAAAGGAACCCAGTTTGGGAGTATTATACCAACCGCTGTCGCGTTTCGCCCTTGTATAAGGCATTTCCCGGCTTTGCCGTATCGTTCACCACGTCTTGTGGATTTCCCTTCGTCTCTCCTTTCCCTTTTCCTTTCCCCTTTCTTTTTGGGTTGTTCTCCGCGACCCGCGGCTTGTGGTGGCACTCGGCCACGCTTGCCACCCCTGTGGAAACACCGCCTCATCTGAGGATACACACACACCGTTTACACGGATCCAACCTTCAGGTTTACCTTCCTACGCCTGGCGTGAAGGGTGGCCTCGGCCTTACAAACCGACTCAGTCGTGTCATCCCCTGGAAGGGTTCTGCTTGCTGTGCTACCTCGTGAGAGGAAGATCCCGAACGTCTTCGTGGTTCTTTCCCCTTTGGGGCATTGCACTACAATTTGCCGTAGCATACACACCATATATCTTTTAATCCTGTAACGAAGACAGAATAGACACCAGTTAATGATCTCAATAAACAAATTATTGTAAAATAGAAATAAAGAACAGTACTACTCTATGACGTAGAAGTGACATAAGTAATTGTTCTCAAATACAAACTTCAATATCTTCAATATAGACAGAGGGAGCTGATCCAAATGGTATTGGTAAGGAAGAAAACGAGTGGATTACGCGCGGTAAAGTCCTTGGCAACATAGAAAGCATATTTCAATGTATTATTTTGTTTACTGCAATGCTAATACGTAACGTTGGAAGCATTATAACATATAGTGCGTTAATTGACCAACACAAATTCATCGGTATTTTGGCCCCCATGGGCGTACGTTTCCGCTGCTGCACGTAGACGAACATCAAAAACAATGGACCCGCAGTTGAATCGTAAATTTTCTGATTCAAAAACCGGTTCCACACGAAACGGTAAAGGTGTTTTTGTTGTACAAAGCACTCTGTCCCTCTTATGTTCTCTCAAATTCTTCAATGCTTCTTCAAATCCTAACTCTTCCGGATGATGTTCGTTATACTTTATCGCAGGGTTCGTTAACCATTTTTCATGCAGAATTTCAACGTACACCATGGCTCGAGGAGCATGAACCTTAACCTCCAAGAAACGATTATCCACAATCTGAACGTAGAAATCTCTTCTCTGAATGCCAGAGGGCATCAGAACTGCAGCAGAGATACGCTTCGTCGTAGAATGTGGTTTCTTCCATTCAAAAAGTAAATAGAAAGGTCTCCAATCCAAAGCATCGAACAACAACCACCGGTTTAAATTCGCTGAACTCGACTGTAGTTCACTGGAGCTACCATCATCCGAACCCATTAAATCAGAATGGGAGGAAAGGGGCTCTTGATTCTTACGAATATCAACACTTGCTCGTGGTATAATGTTGGCACTAGGATCTTCAAGGTAAAGGTGTTGGTTAGCAGAAGACGGAAGTACAACGTGTTTTAGATTCTTACCTTTCAATAGGAGCCCCAAGCTCTTCTTCACCCGATTGTAGCAGCTACGGAATGTATCTAACTTGAGTTCCTGAAAGCATTGGTCTGAACGCCACAACCTTTTCTGCCTTTTCTGTGCCACTGAACTCATCAGTTTGAAGCTTCAACTTCAGAAGCTTTACGGCGTTTGAATTGGCCGTAAGTCTTTTACGCTTGCCTTTTTTGGTCGCAGTGGGCATGGTATGTCCGTGATGAGGACTACAAGGATGTTGGCGTTGGATACACTGCCATGATGTCGAAGATACGAACCTGATCTTTATTTATAAGCCAACATAAGCCAGAAATGAAACCTCTCAAGTGTGCAACACAACGGTCACGAGCGCTTGAAGTCGCTGGTCTATGCAACGTTTGTAGCACTGGTTGCGTCCGCAACTCACTGCAGGCCTCCATAGAGCCTCTGAATTTGTTGTTCTGCAAACACTGCTTTGGCAGTGAGCTTTTTGGTTCACGTTATTGCTGCAACAATGTTGCTGTAACCGCAGTGTATGCTAGTGGCAAGGGTGTTTGACTTCCTAACGTGCATTACATAAGATTGATACTTCCGTACTACATGTGGTGTACGAGAAGATGTAGTTCAAATTGGTTTGATTATGTCTTGTCTACACACAGATACCGTCAGCGGCTTACCGTTGTTTATAGACCTTGGTAAGCTAGTCACTTTATTTCACGAAGTAAATTATGCTTTTGGCACCTTGTGAGCGAACTTCACAAATTTGTTCGCGAACATATTATCGAAACATGTTGATGGCTCCAAATGTTCTATACGTATCACGCGAATTTACTGTGATCCTTTAAAGTAAACGCGTTAAGGGTTGGAGACTCAGAGCAAATACGGTTAATGTTTAGAAAGATATAAAAATTATATCTAAACCTAAATGGGAAACTGTTATTTCTCGCACTTAAACATAGCGAATGTTTGCACTTTTGCCGAGCATAAGGAATTTGAAGCAGCCTTTAAGAGAAAAGTAATTACCGATAGCGCTCGATTTACTACTTATAGATAAAGTACTTTTAATTCCTTTCATAATACTTCTCTTGAGGACCCAGCCGAGTTTCGTACAATTCAGAATGACTCTGTACATTTTTCAACAAACGAAAAACTATATTCTTGTTCCCGTTTTACATTCAATCTACTCGAGCTGCACACGGAGTGAAGGATAAATGATACGAAACGAAAGCTCTGATTCAGACGTGTCTTTAGGTACTACCTATGTTCTCGGAATGCCAGTTTGCAGTCCAAAAATCGCAGTTTGAAAATGCTAGTATTTCATATGTTAAATTGCGATTTTTGGAAGTTTGCACTGGACGAAAAACTAGAGTGAACTCCATGTTTTGCAGGATTTACTGGTTGTAATACTAATGTCGTTTTCCAACCTACAATCTATTACTAGGATATCAGAAAGTTGCTAGAACCGTAGAACTAACATCCATATCTACCAGTTTGCTAGTATCACCAGTTTATCGGTCCAGCCGACGCACCGGTCCCAAATAAGGATGCATGTCCCATTCTAGCAAACATGGATGTTTTCGCTGCAGTATTGTAGTTTCGCAGAATCTCCAACAGCGAACGAAACGCATCATAAATCGCCAGAATCCCGCTTGTGTTCGATCCGCACCTTCGTTCTCACCCACGATAATGAAAGCCCGCTCCATAACACATCCATACATGTTCACAAAAGCCCTGTAATGCATCGCAAACAATACCGCATAGAAAAAATGCCACTCTCTCGCTGCGCTCAAAACGCACTTCTCCAAAGCCAATACTATTGGGACTTGTTTCTGTTGCTTGAGCTTGTGAAGATGTTTGAGACATGGTACTACCTTGTCCCAAACATCTCCAATGGCTCAGGGAAAAGAAAACAGTCGCCGAACAACCCATATCTGCAACAATTTCACATATCCAGAGCGCAAAATACACAATTTGTCAGTCACTCTCAGAGTGAGGCTTGATGGGTGAGTTGAGCGTGTTCCACAATCTTTTGGGGGAAGCAGGCTGCTTCCCCGAAAAGATTTTTGAACACACTGAACTCATCCATCAAGCCTCTATCACGTAAAAGAAGCAACTAACTCATTCAGCTGTTCCGATCAATGGAATCGAAATAAACATTCCTTTTGTTAGTCTCTTCGTTCTTCCTGACTCAGCAAAGAACGGACTTACCTCGCCATCCATCGCCCTCTCCACCTCCCAGAAAACATTTCAACTCCCCAATTCATGCCTCCAACACTGATCCAAGTCCCCTCACCATTTCTACACATCCACGAACACACGCTACTCACATATCCTGTTAGTCACTGTTCGCTCCTCCAACCTGAAGAAAGTGCACACTTACCATGCGTTTTCAATTCTGGTACTACCCTCAAACATACACTTCGCACCGTAACAAGCATCTTGCACATACGCATCAAGCACTTCGCAGTTAGCACACACACCAGAACATGAACACTTCATATCTCGCACTTACTTCGTCACGTACACGGCACCTCAACAAAGTGCTCATATGCATATGCACATTGTTCGGGTTCAGGAAAAGATCATTGGTTATACCCGAATCATCTTATTAGTCTGACTAGCAGGATGATCCCGGCATAGCCAGTGTCCTTCCCCGAACCCGAAAAAAGTGTATATGCATATGAGATTTGTGTGGTACTCCCCTCAAACATACACATCCTACCGTCATAAACATGTTGCACATACGCATCAAACACTTGCAGTTAGCATAGAAACCAGAACATGAACACTTCACGTCTCGCACTTACCTCGTCACGTACACGGCACCTCAACAAAGTGCACACTTACCATGTGTTTCCAATTCTGCTAATACTCTCAAACATACACATCGTACCGTCATAAGCATTTTGCACATATGCATCAAACACTTTGCAGTTAGCATACACACCAGAACATGAGCACTTCACATCTCGCGCTTACCTCGTCACGTACACGGCACCAAAAACCAATCTCGTCTCAAGCGAGTTATTGCACACCTGCCACAACCGAGGGAGGCAATCGGTTGCAGGAGGGGAGCAACAAGTCGCCCGAGACGACGCGATGTGCTCTCTTTTATTGTCACAATCAGCTTACAACCAACTTGGTTATAAGGTGATTGTCACAAAAAAGTAGAGCACTTTGAGTGGCACGAGCGACTTGGACGAGGGAGGCAATTGGTTGCAGGATGGGAGCAACAAGTCGCCCGAGGGCACCATCGCAAGCTTCGTTTCGCACACAATTCACAAGCGCAACATTTTTCTGTCAGTATCCCGCATGCTCGCCAAGTGAAACCGCTAGGCTTCAACGTACCTCCAACGACCGAGACTTCGCCATTCCGCAAAGTACTCACCAGATGAGGGCACCATCGCACGCATAGTGTCGCACACAAATCACAAGTGCAACACTTTCAGTCAGTATCCCACATGCTCGCCAAGTGAAAGCACTAGGCGTCAACGTACCTCCAACGAACGTCACAAACCTTCGTTGTGAAGATCTGCCGCGCTGCACGCAATTCTGAGAAGCAGTGAGAGTCAAGCTCGAACAGACATGTGATGCAGATTACGCCCGCGATTGCGCAACGCTTTTCGCTTCACGCTTCTCAACATCTACGCCGGCGCTTTACTACACACGTGGCCAAATTTCAAAGTTAGGCTTCATATATTCTCGAATGCCACCCACCATGAAAGACTGCACGAAGAGTACGCAAATCATCACGTGCTTGGTGGCGTTTTCACCAAGCATCTTTATACTCTCCCCTGCAGCGTGCGCCAGCAGGATATCTTCGGTGCAGCATCTCCGCATCCTTTCCCCTGCAACCAACAAACCTCCCAACTTCACCCCTCTTCACCCCGCTTCATCCCATCCCATCTTGTCATGCACGTGTGCTGCTTCCCCCGCTGCTCATATCATACACATTCCCTGGCCTCCCTCGCTCAACATCAGAAACGATGTAGGCACAAAAATGACCCAAACCCTTTTCTCAACCCCACTCCTCATCGAGGTTCCCACTTACCCCCACGAACCAAACGTCGCATGCTCCATAACACCAAACCCCCTTTATCTACTCCCTCTAACCGCCCCTCAGATAATGTAGCACTGGCAGACGACGACCCCTATCACCAGGAACAGCTCGCTCTCTCCATACGCTCATCCGACGCGGCACATATACTCAGCCCCCACCATCCACTCTCCTCTCAGTCCCCTTCCACAGGCTCTGGTAACGCCATCTCTACCTCACCTCCCTCTCAGAAAGAACACATACAGAACCTCGTAACCTACATATCCTCTATCGCCACAAAATTGGGTAAGCGTTCCGCCGACGAGCTTATCAACATCCTCAAGCAGTCCACTTTTCCCCCCTCTCTCTTCCAGACGTCCATCACCTCCGCTTCTGAATGCCTCAAACTACACTCAAAAATCTTCGAAGAAAGAGTTAGCTCCATCGGCTTTACTTCCAGAATCATCCATGACAAAAGCCGTAACTTCTCCCCCACCCTCTACCTCAGAGATCCCGTTGAAGTTCTTCTACAGCAGCTCCGTCTCGCATCCCATACAAACGCTTTCTTCCACCCAATCAAACAAGCTTCCGGCGCTGGAACACTCTCATTCGCACATCCCATGGCTTCCGATCTCGGCCACCATGTCGTACTTTCCATGAGGGAACATATCCTGCATTCTCCAGATCCCGACGTCATCTGGCACGACCCCAGCATCACCGGTACAGACTCCTTCATCGGACTCATTCAACTCTATTCAGATAAGTCTTCCACATCCTTGAAAAGTTCCTCTGTCACTTCTTATCCTCTTCATATCACCCTCCTCAATTTCAAGGACTCCTTCCGCAGAAAATGCATCACCCAGAACTGCACACTCGTCGGATACATACCCACATCCTTCACATCAACTTCGTTCTCTGTTGACACAGAGTCCTTGGAAATAGGCCCCGCAATCTCGAATATGACCCGCATCGTGCGCATGCAACTCGTCCAGGAGGCCTTCGAAACCATCCTTAGACCTCTGTACCATATCGGGCTAAAACGTTTCCCCTTCCGCGATGCTAAAGGAGTCCTTCGTCAGTTCCATCCCGTCATCTCCAACTACAGTGCTGACATCCCCGAAGCCAAGGACATCCTAGCCGTGCTTCATGGTACGAAGCCATGCAAGCCCTGCCACCGATGTCTCATTCCTCGTTCAAAGCTCAACCTCTACCAACCCCTTCTCACAGAGCGAATCATTTCCCATACCTCGAAAACCAGGGAGAGGCACAATGACCTCCTTCTCAAGGCTGATTCCGCTCTCCAATCCCACAAACCACGCGTGGCAAGGAACTTGAAAGATGAAGCGTTCGAACTTCTGCACTCCATGTCCCTCTCTCCATATCATTCCTTCCTGGAATCATATCCTCTTCTCAACGTCTCCCCTCTGCTCACTCCTTATTCAATTTTGTCCTTCGAGCCCCTTCACAACTTTCATCTAGGCATCTCCAAACTCATCAAACTCGCCACCATCGAACGCCTCAGATCCGATTCTCTTCACACTTCGGCCGACTCTCACGGAAAATGGAGGACGTTCAGATCCATCAGAATATCTCTGCTCAACCACGCTAACTCCATCTTGGCAGACATTGAACGATCCTTTCCGGCTCCAGGGCTTCACATTGACTTCTCCACGTCAGAGATGGGGAAATCTCTCAACGGATTCTTCACCACAGACGGTATCAGAGGCATGCTAGAAGCAAAAGACTATCGTGCCCTCGACATGGTATTCCCCTTCATTGGCGCCTTCTTCGACCGCTGCTGTGGTGAAGTAACTTCCGCCCCAATCACCATTGTATTCACTTCCTACGTCGATCTCCTCAACAACGTTCTCCATTACCACACCACTCCGGAATGGACGGAACATCGCATACGCTATTTGGAAACTCAGATCAAGAACTTCAAGGCTCAAACTGTCTCCATTCTGGGCCCTTACCAGGCTTCCAACCTCCGCACTCTCAAGTTGCACCTCCTCGACCACATCATCCCCGACATCCGCCGATACGGAGGCCTTCACTTTGCAGATGCCGGCGTGTACGAGCATGCTCACCTCCTCTTCAAGAACCACTACCGCCGTACCTCTCGGCGACGATCAACGGCCCATAAGGAAACAGTGGATGCCATCCAGGAGTGGCAAGAGTTCTTGCACTCGATGTTAGTAAGGAATCACTTCTCCATGTCTTCCAGCTCCATGAACCCCTCCATTTAGCGCAGTCCAACCATGATTCGCGACGGGAACTCTTTCTCTCTCTTCGAACTCATTACAGCCGACAAGTATCTACGATCACATCCAAACGTCTCTTAGTCATCTGTCAAAGACTTATTCTCGAAACCGATATTGCAGTTCATCAACCAAATATCTCGCAATACACTCTCTCCCTTCCGCAAATTATGCCTTGAAACTTTGCAACCGGTAGGCAACCCTTATGATATTCGAATCACCGTCGTGAACTCTGCGTACATTCTCAGTGGATTCTGTCCGTCGTTAGATGATTACGACCGTCACCATCAATGCATCAGAATGAGAGAGCCAGATGTACCTTTATGTAAACGGATTTTCGCCACGACATCTTTCGGCGCTTCGAAGTCCCCAAAATTCTCCACGGTCCTCGTGAACGGAACTCCTCCTCCCAACTGTAACTTTCCGACGCCGTGGGTATGCAAAGTCATTGCCCTGCTTCGCTTCAACAGAAAGAGCGTAAGTGACTACCAGTCGGAATTCGCTTTCGTTCGTTTACCTTCGAAAGGATTATATCCAACGCCCTCTGAAAGGTAGCCGGCGCATTCCGCAACCCAAAGGGCATACGCGTAAAGCGAAATAACCCAGCGTGGCAAGTAAAAGTAGTTTTGTCCTTGTCTTCTTCCCTGATAGGTACCTGCCAATAACCACAATTGGCATCGAGCGTAGTAAAGATCTTGGCGTTGCCCAACGAATTTATACACTCATCAATTCTAGGTATTAGGTACGAATCCCTGATGGTCATACTATTCAGTCTTCTGTACTCCACACAGAACCGCATACGGGTATCATTCTTCTTTGTGACCAGAACCACAGGGCTGGCCCAGTCCGCATTTGCGGGTTCAATGACACCTTCACGGAGCATTCGCTCGACGTCATTGAGCTCAACCTCACGGGCTTTCGGACCTGCTCGGTAAGGCTGCTGGTAAATAGGTTTCCAGCCAGGCACCATATCAATACGGTGCTCTGTAGCCTCAATTTGGCCTAACCGGCCCGACCACATGGGTTCAAATTCTTCTAAGAGACTGAGGATCCGGTCTCGGAGAGCCTGATTCTCCTCACCGATCTGGACTTCCTCTCTCCAATTCCTCACTGTGTCCAGTTCCATGGTCGTTTCCTGACCTCCAACCTTAAAGGTATCGGCGATCTTCTGTTCCATTTTGGTGTTTGTCGATAACGGGGGTGCATGTGCTGGATATGGCGCATCAATTCCTCCCCCTTCCTTAGAGGTGACGACCTCGCCCAACCTATTAGGTGAGACCGTGAAAACCCCTTGTGGTGCCGGTAATGCAATCCCAATAGTGGTATTCTTGGGTAACTTAACAATATGATTGCTAAAGTTACTCAGGTACACCTTGAAGGTTTGGTTAGGGATGTTGTCAATGATCCCGTCTGCCATCAATGCAAGATTTCTCTCTGCCAACCGAGGATGGTTCTGTAGCATTACCAATCCTGGTGTTGCGCATGAGACATTCGCTACCATTTGGGTCATAGCCGGGATTGAGACCAATTTGGTGAGCCGTATCTTGTTTGAGATCGTTTCGGGGGCTATATTGGACCTCGGCTTCTGACGCCAACCATTTTTGGTCTGCGTATTACCCAGTATTGCAATACGACCACCTTGGCGGAGAGCGACCGTACGGGATCCTGGCAAAATTGCCTTGACATGTCTGTCAATAAAGTTGGTCCCTAGGATACAGTCTGTCGCCAGACGATCCACCACAAAGAAATTGAGCTTCACCTTCAAGGTTCCAAGTTGCACCACGGTGGTCAACACTCCTCTAAGGTGCAGTGGGCGCTCGTTAGCGTCCACCAATGGGTTGTTAGTCGGGGCAGGCCGAATGTTCCGCAAGACCGCATCGGGTATGACGCGAGCATTTAGAACGTTCGGGCCGGCGCCGGTATCCAGTACACACGCAACGGGAACCTGTAGGTAATTTAGAAAGCTTGCTGAAGCATTAACTTTATAGTTATTGTACTTCATCAGACACACCACATTGGGTACATCTGTTTCTTCTTTTTCCACCTTTAATGTTTCCCGTTCCAATATCGACGGGCCTTCCAATTCACGGCTAGGGGTGGCCCCTACGCTTACCGTTCGGTGTTTTCCTGCTCCTCCTGAGCGGAACTGTCCTTCTCCAAGATTGGTGTTTCCTCGACGAGATGAACCTGAGGTGGTGATGGTTGAGCTTGTATCCTCTTTCCAGATCCATATAGGTTACGGTGGTTCTGCTGCCTGGCACTAATTAGATGTTCCCGCACCCCTGGGGGTATTTTGTC
The DNA here is from genome assembly GCA_030374805.1 of Gracilaria gracilis. Taxonomy (NCBI): domain Eukaryota; phylum Rhodophyta; class Florideophyceae; order Gracilariales; family Gracilariaceae; genus Gracilaria; species Gracilaria gracilis. The sequence continues at coordinate 234,961 of JARGSG010000213.1, read as the reverse complement.
ACATCTGTTCGCCAGATGGTCTGGCGATAGACAGAGCCAGCAAACTAAGCCACCTGTCTGGGGATCACGCATTTCCATAGAGGTAGGTCTGGCAACCGGATTGGTCGGTGCTGTAGCATATGAGGATGCTTGCGAACCACCCGTTGAGGCTTGTTGAGTGCTCGTCGCACTTGGTGGCGACCTTACCGATGCTGGTGGTACTGTCGACGACCAATTACCAATAGAGGTGGCTCGTGACTGAGCTTGCGGCGCAGGCACGAGATGAACTGCCATCCCTGTTGGTACGCGGATGAGCGAGTCACCATCTGAGGTAGTGCTCTCTTCTAGCTCCAACACTGACCGTTTCGGTTTTTCCTTTGAGATATTGGGCGCCGACGGCTTCTTTCCATGACGGAGAGTGTTGCCGAGCCCCTGAGCATAACGGGCAAGCCCATTATGAACAATTGGATACACGTTGGCCTCCCTTGAGTACTGGTTACGTTCTTTTTATCACACCTTGAAGAATGGAATTCTCGTAATTATCGTCATCGGAACGAGATGGGTCAAGATAATACCTTCTACCATCCAAGTCAAGGAACCCAATTATTCGTTGAAGGCATGTGACATGCTCTGTGGTGATATTACCACGGCCTTTCTTCTCTGAGTACAAGAGATCAAACGCCTGATCTTCCACCATGTTGAACTCCCATTGTACATCTACGAACACTGCTGTGATCTTCAATCCATCGACTTCAACCATAACCTCAATAATCCCATGGACAACGCCGTAGTATAAATGCCAAATATCAATATGATCTTCGCGACGTTGTGAATAACGAGAGCTCATGGAATTCTCACGGGCAAAATGAGCAGCAACGCAGTACTTCTGTCGCCTCTGATGCAAAGAACACTTCGATCTCAAATCATGGGATTTCAGGCTCTCTACTTTGAATTGATGAGAATCCTTGGTTACGGTTGCAGTCCTAAATTCTTTTGTTGAGACGATGCGAGCCGTGTTCATATCTGAAGGAAAATTGGCTGCGAGAAACTTTCTCTCGGCACGTCTTTGTTCGTTGTTGAGCGAAATCAAAGATGACCCAGCCCCGTGGCAGGTAGCACCAGTATGGAACTCCACATTAGTTTGAGAAGAGCTAATATAACTTTGGGTTGGAAACGTCAGGACATTTGGTACAGATTCATGGATGTCGTCAACCAATATCTTCCCATCATTTGCCAGCTTGAGAGCAAACAACTTAAAGTTCTTGTGGAACAAATGCGATGAAAGGTTTGAAGTCTGTTGCACACGTTTTCCGATCTCCCCCAGTAGTCTCTCTATCAAAAACTGTGAGGTTATTGGAAGGGGACCGCATTGTTTGAGCAGCTCTGGCAGATATAATATTGTGTGTGTCGTCGGCGTAAGGCAGTAATAGAAAGATCTATCTGAGCAGAACAAACGCACAAACCTTGCATAGCATTCCTCAAGCACTCTTGTCAGAACCCGATGGCTGGCTGCGTCGCAGTTATAGCTGAAGCACAAGGTAACCATCTGTCGAGTTTGGTTCCAAAGATGCTTGATCTGATTTTCTTCATTGAAGCGGTGGAATACTGTGAGAAGGTACAACTCCGAGTGGCGCTTCAAATCTTCCGCTTTGAATCTAGACAGGTGCTCTAACGAAAGCGGTGCCCTTTCCCATGAACTCGGAATTCCGTGTGTGCTGTTCTCCAGAGCTCTGTTGATCAACTCGAGCTTTGGCGATGGTATACAGTAACGCGGAACATGACCATACCGTTCATGTCTTGGATGAATTCCTGTCACAAGTCTTCAAACTTGTTTGGTCCACCCAAGTAGCACCAAATGCATTACGTCGTAAGGGAAGAAAAACACGAAGTCGACAGACAATTGTGCCATACATGAAGATCTTTTGATACCAGATTCTTTGATCATCTTCGATTTGCTTCTTTCGTTAGTTCTATTGGAACTCAATGCTTTCCATATTGTACCAACTTCAGAACCTTCTCTTTTTTAAATGCATTCTGTTTTGATTATATCCCCCCTATTGTATTCAGCCCGACGCCGAAGTGAATTCATCAACAACGAACGGTCTTCTGGAACAGCGCACAAGCATGAGCATTCTTTCACTTTTACTTTCTTCTTCTCGCAAAAACGGCAGAACACTTTTCCCGTATGGCCAACGTATCCGAGAACCTTAGATACTGCCGGCCAGTCCGCAGTGAAAAGCAAAACGAATGCCTGAAGCGTTCTTATTTTTCCGTCATGGCAAACCGCTGGCACTCTTTCTTCCAGGGTTTTCAGATCCAATATAATTTCATTCATAAAGGTGTCAAAGTACTCAGGATTATGAGAAGAAGGAACAACCGCGTTTATGATGCAGTTCGAAGCCTGGCTTCGTTTTCTTGAATTGTAGTTCAGAACTGTGGATACTATAGGCCAAACGGATATTGGAGTACCCCTCCGGTTCTTGGTACACTCGAAACCATCCGAAGAGAGCGTGACAAAAACAAAAATTTCATTGCTTTCGGCCTTCCAGCTCTAAAGGCGTTCTGCATGCTGTCTCAGAAACATTTCTCCGTGGTAATAGTCTTGATCCCTACTATCAAAAGGATGGGACCTTAAAGACTCCTTTGCTCTAATACAACCGCTAATCAACTCCTGCAATGAATTTTGACCTCGACACAATGCCTTCAATGCTGATGATGGTTTTAGAAACCAGAACTTACTCTTGCTTGCGGCCAGTGGACTGTGGCAGATTGGACATTCTCTGGCAGATCGGAGCTTCCCAGAGTGAGCCGCATGTCCATTTACACACATTCTGACGTGTGTCTTCTCAATATGAGCTTTCTGCACTGCGTATGATATCATGGATCTATATGAAAATTTCGAATGGATTGGGGGTACTCTCAACAATCTTTCAATTCCGTTCTGCGATACATTGGAAATTTCTGCGCTGTACAGAAAGGCCGCTAATCGTTCATACTCTGATTGTTTTGCAGACTTTGGTCCATCGAAACTCGTGGGTGTCGGTGAAAGAGGCGAACTTAAGTGATCAGAAGATTGATAAATAGAAGTGAGGCTTCCATTAACTATTGAGCTGGGTCCAGTGCTAGACAAAACATTGGGGACAGGTGTATATCTTCTACAGCCATATGAGTTTGAGCCCGTTCTTCATTGTTCTCCGAACCATTTAATCCCTGGTAAGAAAATCCCACTGCAGGGACGCCAAGAAAGTGATGATCTGGACATGGTAAGCTTTCAGAACCACCTTCGTCCTGCGCAGTTGGATCTTGGATACTTTTATTCCGCATAACTTCTGCAGCATCTTCATTAACTGCAGTTCTCATGATGGGCGTCATTCTTAATGAAGCATCAACAGCGTTGGCGTCTGAATTTGAGTGTCTCTCATAGGTTGGTATGTCGTTTCCAATATCGTCGGATTCATTGAACATGCTACTCTCGTACCTGGATATTTCCTATCGATATCTCTTTCTACCCCGTCCCATCTTCGTTGACGCCTGTTGGAAACTGGAAGAAAGCGGTACAGTCAAGATTATATCGTTAGACTTTGGATTGAAAAGTGCAGTGGTTACCTAATGGCCGTTCATAACGTCGACATATTGTACTTGCAGGCACCATGGGTATTTAGTCTCTACGAGATGCTCCCATGCAAAAGCAAAAGTAGGAAATACTTAGCCAAATCTGAAACTTGGGAATTGTTTTCGCATCTGAAGCTTGTTTTCACTTCGTGCTTTCACTTCAGTTGAGGATTGTACTTAAGTGCGAAGGAACCCCTCACCATCCCATCCTCTCATCGGACCACATTCTGCGCGTCTTGTGTTTCATCTGGCTTTCTCTCCTGTCAGAGACGTCACAACTTCTCCGACTCGCAGAGCTGCTCTCTGAGTGAACATCAACGTGCACTTCGGATCGCCAAGACATCATTCATTCTCCTCAGGTATGCATATGAAAACCCAGTTCCGACGACCGAGATGCAGACTATTAACCATCATGATGTAATGTTTCTCGTGCCAGAGCGTTGAGTTTCGTATTGAATTCAACATGAGTTTGCGAACCTTGCACAGGGTCACCGCCGACAGTGCCATGCAGTCAGAGAGTCGCGCTGTCCCTGCGCAGTCACTTCAAGCGTCGAACCAGCCGAGAGGAGCAGGCCAGCCTGATTCTGGTCAGGGTACATTAACTGGTTTTGATATCTTGCAACGAAGCCCACTCCCCGCGAACTCCGTCATGATACCAACAGCTTCTATGAAAAGACGTTTCAGAGATTCTGACCGGCCCGGGGTTCCCACTGGCACTACCATCTCTGCGAGGGCCCTTTTCAATCGATTGTATCAGGAAAAGATGGGACGTGACTCGGAATCTATGGAGGATGGGTATCCCATTTACACCACGATGGCAAACGCTATCAAAGATGACATTCTTTCATTTCTCTATCGTCGACTTGGGATCGAACGTGGCACCCGCACCTACAGCTCAGTGCGTGAAGACTTTTTGTCGCAGATTATGAATCTTAAGCGTAAGCTTCTGGAAACTTATCCTGTTTTGTCTGCTGCGCAAGGAGGATGGGTCTTGAACGAATTCTTAAAGGAAGCTATTCAGAGAGATAAGAAGGCGGCAGCGGAGGCACGCAAGCGCGAGAACAAGAAGAAGAATGTAATCTTTGCGGAAGAAACCCATGCGACTCATGCGAATGATCAAGATCCATCTCCTTTTCCAACTGGCGGCGACTGCCTTGTATCCGAAGAACACAATAAGTCCGTGAACGCGAAGAGTGGTTTACAAGACTCCAATGGTTGTGGTGCCGAGGTTGAGCACTGTGAAATAGTTTCGCCGGTCGTAACAAAATGTACCCATGTACACAAGCCACTGACAGCCTTTGATAAGGATGGTGGCAATGATTCCGAATATGACAATAATGATGGAGATGATATGCCGGAAAGCGATATTGAGAGTGCCGTTCATGAACTTGACATAGACATAGAAGCATATGATGGCGACATTACTGCACCCAATCTCTGCTTGCAATCTGTGGAACCGAGTATGATGCAAGGGAGAGCTGCAACTCAAGCTCAAGTCAACAACCGAAATACGAAGCGTTCGGGACAGCCGGTCACGAACACGATCAGTCGCAAACGAATTGGAACGAAGGCCAATACGGGAGATGGGAACAGGTCGAAAATCCCGTTCCGACTTCGCTCAAACTTGGGAAAGAAGAAACCGAGAAGGGCCCCGCGGCGAATGTTGGTGTCACACATTGAGACGGATGATGGGCACGATGGGTCTGGTACCCATGCTCAGAACACCTGTGGTAGACTGCTTACGAGCGGAACAGGCACCAGTCTTCGTGGATCACGTAAGTTTCATCACAAGAATCCAAGGAAGATGAGTATTCAAGCTGAACGTCCTACGGAACGTGACGGATAGGGTACTCGGTGAATAATCTCAACAAAACCAAGTTGGTGTTGTGCGATTCTGAGCGGTGCCAGTACTTCGAGTTCTACCCAAATGGTACCGTAGATCTACGAAAACCTGGCCAGTTCGTGCTACAAGGTTGCATCATTGGTTGGTAAGAGTCCAGCCATTGAAGTTTTTATATCATTTCTGTTATTAAACAACCATGATACGGCATCGCGTACAAAGACCGTGTGCGATGTGGTACCTATTTGATACTTTGTGCATCATTGTTAGTGCTACAGAGGTCTACGTTACGGGCTTGTCTTCATGCGTAAGAAGTAGGCAAACCCCATTTTCAGTTCGCTGAAAGCCAATAGATTGGAACATTTAGGTACATATATCGAGCCTCAAAAGGCCTACCACTCGTAAAAGACGCGGTCACATATCATGACACATATCTTACTTACAACGTTCTCTTCTCATCCGTATATGGGATCTAAACACGCCAGAATTAGATTGAAATACGGGCCACATTTGGGCATTATCTGGTTAATGCAAAGAGACCCATATATGTACGAATATGCACCAAAGAGCACGGCTCTGGTCCTATTTGGGTCTCATTTTGACCAAAACTATTTCCCTTCTCATCCACTCTTGGGACTTCTAACGAGGACAATAATGGCCCATCTCTGGGTCCTCTCTTGGCATTCTGAATGGGGCCCTCTTTCGCCCACGTGTATGGGCACTCTTCAGGCCATATTTTGGCCGTGTCGCGCCCGTTTTCCGTGCACATTTTTAAGTATTATTTAGGAACCATTTTGGTCTTATCCCGGCCATATTTGGGCTATTCAAATTGCTCACAGGGTTCGGTGCCCGCAAATCACACTCTACCCTCCTCCAAGGTGCTGAAAAGGCGCTCCTCGCTAGAAAGCCCAAAATCGCCCGAGACACCAATGAAAAGGCCGTTGAAGCACTCCAATCCCTTTCCGTCGCAAAGTACTCCTCCTTCTTAGAATCTTACCCTCTTTTCAAGATCACCCCTCTCCTCTCCCCTTACAACACCTTCCCATTCGAACCACTCCATAACTTCCACCTCGGCATCTCCAAGCTCATCAAGCTCGCAGCCATCGAGAGACTGAAGTCAGAATCACTCTTCACTACCCCCCTTTCCTCCAAGTCCTGTCGTTCCTTCAACTCCGTCCGCTCCTCCATCCTGAAAAACACGAAGACCATCCTCGCCGCCATCGAAAAGCACTCCCCAGCCACAGGACTCTACATCGACTTTTCCTCCTCTGACAACGGTCAAACTCTCTACGGTTTCTTCATTACCGACGGCTTGCGTGGTATGCTCGAAGCAAATGACTACCGCTCACTCGACATGGTCTTCCCCTTCATCGGCGCCTTCTTCGACCGCTGCTGTGACGAGGTCGATGCAGCTCCCATCACTTCCGTTTTCACCAAGTACTCCGATCTTCTAATCTTCTCCATGAGATACAACACCTCCGCAGAATGGACCGACTCCCGCCTCACCGACCTCCAATTCCAAATCCGCTCCGTCAAGCGCACAGCCGTACTCGTCCTCGGCCCCCACCACACTGCCAGCCTTGGCACCCCCAAGTTCCATCTCCTCGACCACATCGTCGAGGACATTCGCCGCTTTGGAGGCCTCTAATTCAACGATGCCGGCATATTCGAACACGCCCACTTCCTCTTCAAGTCACACTACTCCAAAACCTCAAAGCACAGGTCCAGCGCACATGAAGAAACCATTCGCGCCATCCATCACTCCAACGCCACCAAAGATTGGAACCCGTCTCGATAAACCCCTGCATCACTTCCTCCTCTCCTGCCATCGCCTCTCCCATCCAATCCCACCAACCCGTTTTGGCCCGTGATGGAAAACTCATCTCATTCGCTGATCTCATCACCGCCCACAAATTCCACCACTCCAATCCTCATTTCGATCCAAATTCTCTACAAGACCTGTTCCCCACCGACACTCTCTCCATCCGCCAACACATTGGAAAACACGCCCTCCCTGCATTCATCACCCTTTCTCTCGAAGTCTTAGAACTCTTAGAGAACTCTTCCACTCTCCGTCGCACCCGAAGCACCGTAGTCAACTCCGCTTATGTCGCCGGCGGTTATGTCCCATCACTCGACCACTACATTGAAGAGCGGAACGAGCTCGCGGTCCAGGATCCTCCAGTCCTTCTCATCGAACGAATACTTGCCACCCCGTCCTTCGGGTCTTTTAAATCCCCAAAGTTCTCTCACGTCCTCGTCGCAGGCACCGGCTCCTCCAACTCCACCCCCATTGTCTGGGTCTGCAAATTCATCTCCCTTCTTCGCTTCACCCTTCCTTCTTCTACGCTTTCTTTCAAGGGGTTCGCCTTCGTACAGTTCATGGAGTTCGTCCCACCAAACGACGAAGTCGATTTCACCCTCAACTGCGTATGCCTCCGATGGGCAACAGACGACGAACATAGCCACACTGCCCATTCAGTTCCCATCTCTACTCACTCCACATCCGACAAAGTTTCTCCATGGTTTGGACTCATCCCTTGTTCTTCTATTCTCGGCTCCGTTCATGTTCTCCACCAGAACTACCCCGCACCCCCGTTCACTTCCCACGTCCACTGGCGTTTCCATAGATTCTACTTCAACAGATTCTACCGGGACCCCACCTCCAGGCCCTACCTCCCACCCCCGCATAGCACTCATTCCATAGGATTCTCATAAACCAATCACTACCACCCTCTTCCACACGAAAGATTGGAGATAGGTATGGGATGAAGAAGATATACCACTTCTTCATCATCCCACAGCTCCCTACAAGCAAAATGACGGTACCATTATGGTACGAAATGCGTCCAAACTTGTATCGGTTTTGCTCTCCGTCTTACAGTACCAAATGAGTGAAAAATATGGCCAGCATTGTGCTCCGAATATGGGATCAAAAAATGGCCGTATAAATGCGGCCAGAAACGTACCCATTTATGACCAAAACAGTGACCGAATCAGCGTTTACAATTGTGCCGAGACGTGTACAAAACACTACTTGGAAAAGAACGAAAATAGGACCAGGTGTGTACGACAGGGTTGGACCCGCAAAAGGCCAACTAAGTAGCCCAAAATAGGTACAAAATGCCACCCATATAAGTCCAATTGAAGGCGGAACCAGTAGTACAGCAATACATCTACATATGTCCGGATTATGTACAAGTGGTACGGGAATGTATCCAAATATGGTCTGCTTAGTAGCGCAAGATGTGTTCCTAGTCGGTACGATTAACGGTCTTTTCGTGCTGCCATAAAACGCTCGCGAATGATACAATGTCAGGACTAGCGTTTACCTTTTTGTAGGGCTGACATTTGGACATTTGCCGACCCCAAACATGATCCGAAACTAATGTCCCAACTGATCCTGGAAATGATCAGAAGTAGACCAGCTCTATGCGGTATTTATAACAAACGTGACGAAAGCTACCTGCAAAGACTCAGCCATGGTTTCTTAAAGGGCAGAAGAGTACGATAAGATATATCATGAGGGCTACGAAGAGTGCGAAGCCGTCTAATCCCGTAAGTGACTCCACGAGAGTGCATCTGTATCCGGACCACGGGTGTATCTTCCACATCATGTTCATTCGCACTGAATGTATGTGTGGCTGTCGCTCGAGAATCGTAGTAGATGTCCTCAGATGGCTGGACCTGCATCGTTCGAAGGAGCCACAGAACCTCTCCCGACACGAACCGTTCCTGCTCGCGGTTTCTTGAAGGGCCGAGCTTTGCGACCACTTGCTGCGTGACCAGAAGCACTGTTTCCTCCTTTGTTCGCATGTGGCCGTTTCTTTCCGACTACACTGACTTGCCTTTGAACAACCAAACTGCCTAAATCTTCTTTTCGCGGCTGCGAGCTATACCGCTTTCGAGGTTGTTTCTTCGCCATTGCGTTCTTCTTCGCCGGAGCAGAACTACCGATTACCTTCATCCTCCATTCAGGACTTCCACTACCAGCGCTGCACCCCTCCCCACCGCTCTTCGTAAGTAAGGAAGGGTTATTGCCACTATCTCCTTGATTAGCTCCGAGGGATTGCAAAAACTCTTTGCTCAAACCTCCGGCCACGTTGTGCTCACTATGATCATGACCAGGAGCCTTGACATCATCCAAACTTCCATTCGTATGGCCACGTTGAACATGGGTGCTGGTCTGCTGTTGAGGGACAAAGATTTCTGTAGCACGATCATCAAGATTTGAGTTGCTGAGAAACACTTCTCCTTCTACATCGGGCTCATTCGGTACCGGTTGAAAGTTACGCTGATCATGAGATTGGTGAGCGCAAACGTTTGGAAGCTCTTCGCCGTTTTCATTCGATACAGTTTCCTCAAGTTCCGTCTCAGTACGATGTCTCTGGGACGTTTTTGTTGCCTTCTTCGCCTTCATCGCCTTTGCTGCCTCTGCTACCGCCTTCTTGTCTCGCTGCACGGCTTCTTTCACGAGTTCCATAGTAATCCAATTGTTTTGCGCAGCACCCAAGACAGGAAAAGAATCCAATAACCTCCTCTGCAACTGTGAAAGCTGAGAAGAAAACTGAGAGCGTATTGAACGAAATGTGAGCTTTCCTCGCTCTATGTCTAGCTTGTGATACAAGAAGCGACGGACCTCGTCCTTGATCGAGTTTGAAAGAGCCATGTATATTGGATAGTTATCGTCATACGAGCCACCTTTCTTCTGCTGCTCCTGATACAAGTGGTTGAGAACTACTCGTGCCGAGAGAAGAGTCCCTGTCGGAAAACCCGGACGATCGGAAGGTTTCATCTTTCGCTTGCAGGATGCGGTAGGAATTCGGACTGAGTTGCGAGGCAGCGCACCGCTCAGATTCTCGTTCATCGAAGAGCCATGGATGGCATCAAGGCGGTTGGAGTTCATGGAAGGTGTAGGCCCACTTTGTGCGCCGCGATCTAGACCTCGGAGGTCTTGTGCAAAGTTCGGTGCAACGTTGGGTCGGTGAGAGTCAATCCTGGTATGGCTTCGGTGGGAATAAGAGTGACGGTGGACAGCACTATCGGCAGTAACACGGGCACGAGCACTCTGCGTAACTCGAGATCCCATCTTTGAAGTGCAAATGAAGTTAGTTTTTGACAAAGACTCTAGCATACGAGATGGTACAAAACTTACTTTTGAAACGTTTGCTGCAGAAGACTGGATATTCCAGACCAGTAAACGTCAACTTGATGTCAGAGAGAGGAAGATTGGGTGGAAATGGAGTTGAGCGACGGTTCCGCCAATACAAGGCAGCCGAATAAGGTCTCTGTGGGCCTTCGCGTTCTTTCAGTTGTACATATGGGAGGGAGGAGGGAGTACGTGAGGTGATGAACGGCGAAGCCATGTTTCTTAAATCGCTGGGACATCGGGAAGCCGCTGGGTGAAACGAAAAGTTCCCCAAGCGAAAGAGGATGACAACCTTTCAAGTCCTGAACCGTCGCTCAGCCATCGAGCTATTCAGTTGGAGCACATACGACACATAAATGGGAAATATTTTCACTTTCCTTCCACTTTTCCAGCGGTCTATAATTTCTGAAACCGGTGAACGGATCAGATAGAATCCCTTTCCTGTGACGTGACCCAGACGTGCAGCGGTCTCCATTCTCGCATCCCTCTCCACTATCGATGAAATATCGCTAGTTCAAAGCCGAGCATCAACTTTCAATCGCAATTGACGACCATGGCCCATCAAACTCGACGAAAGAGATATCGCTGGGAGACTGCTCGAGATTCATTGCGTGAGCAGAATGAGCTCTACGAGTTTTGTCTACCAGTAAACGAACTAGGAAGCATTGCAGTAGATACCTTTCCATCAACACAGCAATACAACCGACGACTCCGATGGCAGCAGTCAAGCAGTGCGTCCCGCCCAGACATATTTGAAGAAGATCCTGATGCGTCTGGTTCTCAGTATCCGGCAGAAAGCGGTGATGGGTTTTCGTCTTTTGATCTATCGCAGCGTCCTGCTAATGTACCCAATAGGATACATGGTACTGTTCTTAAAATGTCTACGTCCAGTTCAGGTTCAGCTGTATGTGGTGAAGGCGAAGAAAAAATCGAAGATGGGAGAGAAGACGAATCATGTAGTGTCTTGGTGAAAGAAAGTTGTAGTACTCAATCAATTTCTCCATCGTCAATCATTGATTCTCTAGAACTTGGTTCTTCATTCCTTTCACCTCTGGAATCCATCGATTGTGACAAGACTCGTATCCAGATCGAGTTTGAGCGTCTAATTGACTTCATATTCAGTGCTGAGATATCCAATATCTCCCAAAGTGCAGTACAACGTTTGCTGCAAACCAGACCAGTTTCGTCATCCTTTTCTTACAGATCTTTGATTGCCTACTCCATCAAACTCGCTTTGCTGGAAAAGTCAAGCGTTGTCATGTGTCCGAATGGACATCTTGCTAGAACTGGAGTTCTTAGAAACGCTCAAGTATGCCCAACATGTAACCTCTCTTTACGGAGAGTGGAAAAGAAGTTCTGGTATCTGACACCATCCTCGGCTCTAACAGGTCTCTGCAATTCAAATGCTTCCTTCACGCACATCATGGATGGATGTCGAAAGGCAAAACAATTCTTGTTGAAGCAAACGCCGGAGTTTCCACCACATGACTACTACCACGGGGAGCTTTTTTTCCGACTGCATGCAGATAAAATGCTAAGTTGGAACGAGTCAGAAGAAGTTCTTATCTTTCTCTCATTATCAACTGACGGGTTTGAATGTGGGAGGGATCGAACTGGCAACGCAGTCTCCACATGGCCAATTGTGTCATCAGTTTTGAACTTTCCAGTGTCGGAACGGAGCAAAGCATCGAACATGATCATCCACGCAATCATACCAGGCACGCACGAGTCCAAGAATTTCGAGACGTTTCTAGAGCCACTGCTTAAGGATTTGAAGATGTTAGAGGAGGGCATCCGGGTTCCCTGCAGTGATGGGAGAGTAAGAACTCTCAAGGCCTTTCTTATGTATTTCACAGCAGACTGGCCAGCCGCATCCAGGGTTTTTGGGTATGCCGGCCATAATGCAAGCCTGTTTTGTCGGTACTGTTGTAAAGAGAAAACGTATTTCAAGAATCTGAAAACGTCGTATGCAGTACCTGAAAGGACTGTGAAAGAGTATAAGGATGCCCTTCGAGGAAGTGAAAGGAACAGAGTCCAAAATTTGGTAGAACAAGAATTTGTACTGAAGAGAAGCCATGGAATAGTTCAGGATGTGTGGCGCAAGCTCAGCAAAAAGAGTCTGAATGCATCATCGAGAAAGCAGATATCCAAAGAAACCGGCATCAGAAAGAAACCATCATTGTCCCTCTTACAGTTGGACTTTGTTTCATCTTTTCCGTACGACGTCATGCACTTGGTACTTCTAGGGTGGGTAAAGCAGATCCTCAATCTCATAACTGGATCGCACGCAAGACATAAGGAAGGAGCTTTACCGGACTACTGCATTCCGCCAGATACGATGATTGAGATAAATCAAGCAATGTCCAAATCATCTAAAGGAATACCAACCTGCTGGGGGCGACCCCCCTTTTCGTTGGAAAGTCTCGCCAAGTACAAAGCAGAAGATCTAAAACGGCATTCAGAGTTGTATCTTACTCCTTTCTTGCATTATTACAAAGTAGATAAGAAAATCGTCCGGATCTGGACACTCACTTCTCGAATGGTCAAGCTGAGTTTCGGTTATGACTGTTCACATGAAAGGATATCATATCTCCGTGAGAATGTTGACGAGATGTACGCCAGGTTTGTGGAATTGGTTTATGATTCGAAATCACAAGCGTTTTGCTTCACTCCAAGTACTCATGCTATTCTTCATATACCAGAAATTCTTCGGGACTGCGGACCATTACCATCATGCTCACAATTCGTAGTAGAACGGCTTCTTGGCCAAATTGGCAAACATGTTCAGAACAGTCCACACCTTTCTGCTCATATCTTCCACAAGAACTTTCGACTTTTAGCGTTATGTCTTTCGATTGATGGCCAAACCCCCACCAATTTTCCCGGCACACAAAAGATTCAACAGTTTAGTTCGACTAGGAAACCTTCCGAAAGTATAATGTCAGAAGTAGGAGTTAATGCCTACTGTAACGGGCCAGGTTGCAGTCCACCTTCAGACTGGCTTTCGCACGAGCAAAAAAAATGCATAGGAGAGTTTGTACGACAAAACTTTCCTGCACAAACCAGGTTCAGCATAGATCGAGCTAGGGAGTATGGAAGTACCATGATCATGGAACAAAATGGAGCGCTTTCGATAGAGGCTTTCGACGCGTTTCGAACCCGAGCTTCCAAGCAGAAAAACTGTCGCCAGAAGCACCTCATTGCAGCTCATTTCATTGGAGACAACGGTACTCAAAATTCCCATTCCTCTACGCTTCATTCACAGTATGATATCGATCGCATAACAGAAAGAGACTTGTACTACGGGAGTGTGAGAAAGATTTTTGAGGTCGTACTTAGTACTGATACAAATGGTGAAAAGAAAACAATAACCATCGTTATTGCTGACTTTCTCTGGCATTATGACATAATTGAGGATTCACAATACGCCCTACGTTATACTGAAGGGAGGCAGGTAACCAGCGCTTCAACCGAGATTGTTCAAGTTATCAACCGAAGTATCGGGATAGTTGATTTGTCAGGTCGTCGATATTTTCTTGATAAAAGATGGAGTCAACGTGGGGAGAGAACCGAGCCCTTCGAAGAAACTCTGAGAGGAGTCAAGAAAGTTTTCCCGATGAGATAAGCACATTCACAACAGTTACGCAACCACATATGGACCATTTCACCAATATCTGAATGCCGTCTGCCATGTATCGTAATGGAAGAGAATGGGCAGTATAATCGTTGCTCTGCCAGGACCTCTCTGTCGTAGATTTGGACACCTCGTTCTAGTGCTGGTACTAACCAACAATGAAACTTGATGAGCAATGGAAGATGTTCTCAGCATTCCCAATGGGAGCTTCCACTCGAGGAATAGGCAATCTCAACAAGCTTTCTCGGCAGTCTGGCACATATTACTGGGCTTCACACTCGTCTGGACCCAGTTCTAGTGCTCCAAGATATCCTGACAGGGAAAATGTGCCCATGCGGGAACGTCTGCAATTCCTGCCGACACATTGCGGCACCAATAAATCTCAACTTCTTAAATACGATGCAACGCGGGGTACAGGAATCTAAACGTGGCACGAGGCAGCCGCATACTACAATATGAGTTTCTTATTCACTATACACGGCGGCCACATCCATGGAGAAGGAGATCGATGGCAGCTGAGAGTCGTCCTGAACGTAGCGACAGAGAGAGTGTGGTTCCAAGATCACATGGATCACCAATGAAGCGCCATTATACACGCAGCTGAACACAACTTTGACGAGCTCGGAAACTTTGGTGTGACAGCAAATCATTCAGCACATGATTGTGCTGCGCCCAGAGTTAGATTTCAGACAGCGCGGGCAGTTGAGATATGAGCATATCGATGGGTACACATGATGTCTTCGGCCTCGCCTCTTGTACCAGAGATGAACAAAATAGGCGCATTGTGCGACATCTGAGCTCGTAAAGGATCACACAGATGGTAGATTTGATCATGGTCAGGCTCTACAACGAGGTCGGACACCAACAGCTTGTAGTAGAGGGTAAGAACTGCACATTTGAGCACCAGCAGCTTATTGAGCAAGCGCTGGGCGGTGATTACCTCGCTTGGACCGCCTCCAGCTGGGTCTGATGATAGAAGAGCGTGCGTTGAATGGCAAGGAGAAAGCAAGAATGTAGAAGAGCGGAAGCAGTAAGCTGAGCAATACCTATCGCAATCTTGAAATTCCAACTGTACCATTGTACCCTTGTAAGTGGAGCTCACAGGGGGCTCCAATAAAAAAACGGTACATGTACTGGCTCTGCTGTTCCTCGGACAACCCTACAGGTATTCATTACTCTGTAAAGCACCTTGTAACATGCCACAGGTTTGTGGCATGTTACACGGCCTTTCCTACATATAATCCCCTCGGCATACGGAGAGATTCCGTCGGAAAACATGCCGGTGTGGTCATAACAGACCGTCTCCAGCTCGGCGATATGTCTGGTTGGTATCGGGAGATTACTCTTCCAGACGATTCGAACTGCTCTTTGAAGAAATTAAAGGTACCATGCACGACCAAGTTCATATCTATAAGAGAGTCATATGCCCCAGACACGCATCGAAATGTTGAACATATACACTTTGTGAGGGGAAGGAAAGATAATCTGGCAAAGCCACCCTCGACGCCCCGTGCCTCTAGTGATTCATTGAGGAAAAAATCTGGCGCGAATGTGAACAGAACCGGAAAAGAGAAAATAGAAGCCAACGGAGGCGATATAAGATCGAGCGTGTTTCCGAATCATCGGCAACGAAAAAGAAGCGTCTTGACAGGCGACGTGCGTGGTATGCGGAATACGCTAAGAGAAAAAGAGAATTACGATCAAACAATAGTTGCTCTGAGAACAACTCGATCATAAATACAAGCAGCTCATCCCACTATACACCCTCTCCAGTGCCAAGTACTGTTGAGGTATTATCAGGTGATGGTGAATTTTCCAACTCCTCTCCGGTTCTTTCAGGCCATTTGATGAGCACGAGCGAGGAATCAAGGAACCATGATGAGCTCAAAACTACGGTCTCAAGCAAGCATTTGGAACACGCCAATTATGTGTATGAATTGCAAGTCCATGAAAAGCTTCTGCGTGTATATAACCACTTCTTGACACCAGCAAAGACCACACCGGCATCCGATGATATAGTCATTCGTGTTACACATGATTCTGATCTTGCCACTATTGTAAGAACATCAGAAGTTTGGATTTCGGATTCCGAACATGTAACCAGTGGATTAAAATCTCCTCGAAAGGCCCGCGCCGCAAAATCAGCATCACCGCATCCAGTGCGGGGAATGAAATGCCCTAGAAAATCCATTCCTCCACCACACACACTCCAGTGATATGGGGATTAGATGGATTATAAAACTCAATGGTGTGTATCCTACATCGCCATACTTTCTCTCCTGGCTACATGTCTTTTTCGTGTATCTTGAACAACGACATAAGATAGGTACCGTGCAGCAAAACCGCACTTCTGCCTCATTACATAGTGGAACTGCCTTCCTGTCTCACAACCATTCATTAAACTTGTTGTAGCTGCCAATACCATCTGCTCGTTCGGCTACCATCTTGTAACACGAAGCAGCGCGCTGCTCTGCTAAGTAGACTGCAGCAGCGTGCGACTGATAATGATAAGGAAAAGTTGATGAAATCGATAAAGAGAAGGTGGTGCCTACGGCTGAGGCTTGGCATCCACGCACTCGTCGTCGCCTTGGTCGTCGGTGGGTTGCTAAGCGAGACTGCCACTAAGCGCCGGACAGTTGGCGAAGAAATCTCTGGCTGGCGGAACGGACGCGTCATGGGGCACGAGTACAGGCGCAGATGGATAATGCGAGTTGAAGGAGGCGTGCTGGTTGGAGTGTGGATGCGACGCAGACACGTACTGCGACGACGGAGATTGGTGACTGTGCATGTGCACGGGATGCGAAGACGGCGCTTGCAGGGGATGACTCGCGATGGGCTGGCAGATAGATGATTTGGTTTGGTGATGAGAGTGGTAAGGCGGCACGGTTCCCGGGGTGTGGGGGTGCTTGGTCGAGAGCTCTGTGAGCGCGCGACGCGACTGCAAGGCGTCGAAGGAGTGCTCATTCCTGGTGGCGAACACGAAGCGCGCGTCAAACAATGGAAGGTTATCGAGGTTGCGGTGGTCAAAGATGAACAAAAGCGGCTGGCCCGGCTGGGTGAAGGCGACGGTGATGGGGCTGTCGAACGGTTTGCAAAAGTCGAGCGCGGTGCGAAGCGAGCGGTACGCAATGGTGAGCGACGACTGGTCAAGCGGGAAGCTGTACTGCTCCAGCTCGCCCGACGATACGGTCTTTTTTGTGCGCAAAATGACGTGCGACGGGTGTTAGTCCACGAAAAAGGTGAGACGCAGCGCGTCGGCAGTGGGCAGCAGCGTAATCTCGTCCAGCGTGAGGTGGAAGTTGAGCCGAGTGTCCAGGAACAGACGGCCACTGCAGCGTAAAGTGTAGCTCGGCTGGCTGGCAGGCACGGTGATGACGCGGCCGTTGACGACAAGCAGGTGGAAGTGCTTGCACACGTAGGAGGTGCGAGCGTACGAAGAGCTGTAGCGCCTGGACGACAGCGCGCCGATGCAGCGACAAGACGGCGCCCGGCGAGCGCAGCGGCGGTAGGAGCGCGCGCGTGGGCTGCTTGTACGAGCCGCTTGACGGCGACAGGTGGTGCTGCGAGAAGAAGAGTTCTTGCAGAGGGAAGGAGGCGAAGGTAGTCTGCGAGGCATTTAGGACGCGCAGCGTTAACGGGGGCGGCGTAGGCGTCATTTAGATGAACTCGGACAGCTTAGTGGCGGTTTGTGCGATGCGCGAAAGCGAGCGGATGCTCGCGCCGTCAGCCAGCACCACATCCATTGAGTGAGCGTGGCGTAGGGCAACGACGGACGTCGGCGGCAACGAACGGGGGCGCCCCCTCCCCCCTCATTCCCCCCGCGAAGAAACGTGTAGCGTCGGCGCCAGGAACACAAGGGAAATTTGTATTCTTTACCGGTAAGATATCTAAAACTCAAACTTGATCGGGCGCAGATCACGCCGAGCAACTGCAGCGCAGTGGAACTTGATTGACGACGCACAGGGTTGCAGCACACCTGCAGCAACTGCAGCGCCAGAACGTCATAATCGCCCGGCTTGCGCAAGCAAAGCTCGCTCATCTGCCGCTCGGCATCCCTTGCGCAGCTCCTCATCGCCAGCAGTTCCGCGGCCGCATATGACTCGTGCCCCACCAAGATGTAGTGCGCCCAGCCCGGGGTGACCTCATGAAACGGCGACTGGGCACACTCGCGCACAAACGCCACGGACGACTGCACATCGTTGTTGGACCACGCCACCTTGGAGCGACACGACGTGGTGTCAAACGAGAAGGGGCGTGGGTCAGTCGCGTCTGTCTCGGACAGCGGCGGACGCCGCACGCAGCAGTCTAGCATAGGCTGCGTATAGCGCGCAAACTGGGTGGCGTTTAGGTGCGGCAGCACGCGCGCAACGCAGTGCACGGTGTTGTTGTTATGGGCGGCCGTGTTGCGCGTAGCGCGCAAAAAGCTACTTAACACGAACGCTTTGGTCTCGTTGGCGGAGCGCTTGCACACTAACGCGAAGCTGTTGCACGTGGCGGTGCCGAACACGTGCGTGAGCTCCACAAATTTGGCTCGTGCGCCGGCGAGCAGCAGTAACGCCACGAGAGCCGAGAGAAGAGGCGGTGATAGGCGCGGCATTGCGGCTCTTTGTGTGGCGGGCAGGTTGGGCGGGCAGCCTGTGGCATAGAGTACTCCATGCCATCAAACCTATAAACGCTACCCTTGGGTAGCTAGATATAGATATGACTCATACTCTATTGTATATAAATGTAAATGAAAACTTCTCATTGAGAAGAGATGAAAAGGCAACGCTACGCAGCTTACAGTCGGAGCGGCTGTCAGCGCTGCGCCTCGGCACTTGGCAGCGGGTGCGCGTGCGGGTGCACTTGGGCTTTGTGATGTGATTGCCGGCGGCAAGCGGTGTGACGCTGACAAGGGCGCCGTCGTTTGAGCGCGCGCACAAACCGCAGCGGTGGCAGCATCAATGGCGCCGGCGCTGAGCGCGCCGGCGCACAGCGAGGACGCCGACGCCGTGCGCTTCGCGAGCGCGCTGCGCCCGCCGCCGCGAGCGCTGCACGCCGTGCAGCACCTGCCGCCCGCCGTCACGTCGCACTCCGGCTGCCTGGACGTGCTGCTCTTCCGCGGCGTGCTGCTGGTCGCCTACGCCACCGCCGACCAGCTGGTCATTGCGCGCGCCTCCGATCTGCACGCGCTGCTTCGACTGCGCGCGCCGCCTGAGCTGCGCCGCGCGCGCGCGCGCGCGCGCTGTGTCAGCGCGCTTGCCTTTCGTCAGTACGACGCCGCCGTCACGGCCGCCTTTGGCGACTGCGTCGTCGTCTTCGAGGGCTGGTCGCCCGCCGCGCGCGAGCTGCGCTTCGTGTACGACTGCCGTCGCCCGGAGGTGGTGGTGCCGCCGCCGCAGATGCCGGCGCGCCTGGCGCACCCCATCGTGTCGCTGTCGTGGAGCGCGTTGGGCCGCGAGCTATGCACCGTCGCTGACACCATCTTCGTGTGGATTCTCTCGCCGCACCACCGCCCCGTGCGCTACTCGCCGCGCGTGGTGGTGCAGCGCGCCCAGATCCCCACGCTGCCGCTCGCGCTCGCCGCCATGTCGCCGGACGCCGCCTACGTCGCCGTGTCGTGCCTGTATGCGCGCGTGTCTTATTTGTTTCGCATCGCCACCAGCCTGCGCCACGTGCCGTGCGCGCAGATTGTGCACGGCCGCTCCGGCGTCTCAAACCTCGACTGGAAGAAGCGCGGCGGCGGCAACCAGGCGCTCATGACCACCGACCGCGACGGCACCATCCGCATCTGGGTGCGCGTCTCCTCCCGTAACAAGCCCTACAACGACAATCAACCGCTCTCCGTCAGCCCCGAGTCGTGGATCGAAGAAATTGCGCGAAGCCCGCACGTGGAACGCACCGCGCGTGCGGGCGCCGCCTTCGTGTCGTGGGGCGGTGGTGGCGGCGTTGCCGACGATGAGGGCGATGCCATGGCCACCAACGCCGCGCACCCCTTCCTGGCGGAGGGCACCGCGCCCAAACCTAGCCGCTGCTATCACTGGGTGCTGCGCGTGGCGGGAGACGACGCGCGCGCCTGGCGCGTGCGCGGCCTTGATGACCGCCCATGCGCCGAGTTTGCCCGCCTGGAGCCCGCCAATGACGACCCGCTCAATGCGCTGGAGGCCGACATGGACCTTGACCAGCGTCGGCCTGACTTTCCGTTGCGCGATGTGGCCGTGGCCGCCATGAAGGCCGTTGTGCCCATTCCGCTTACCACCTCGTCCAAGCACAACATCGGCTTGGTCAAGTCGTACGCCATTTCGAACGGCGAGCGTCGCTTGCGCAGTCCGGAGCCGCCACAGGCGCCCAACCTCGTCGCCATCTTCGCGCTAGCTGTCCGCCAGGGCATCCCGTTTCTGGCGCGCTATGATGTCTGTCTCACCTCCAATATGCCTGCAGTATGTCGCGCGCGAGTAGGTGTTGGCTATACGTCGCCGGTCGTTGATATTGTGGCCACTGAGCCGTGCTCGTCAACCATGCTTGGTAGCAACGGATAACTTGCGAGCCGTGGTTGTAGCGGAGACGTGTTGATCTGGCGTACAAATGTGTCGTCGGGCGCCTGGAAATCGTTGACGCCCGTAGCCGCACTTCCTGGGCCTCACACTGCCGTAGCCTTCTGTCCCATCAAGTTCACCTCCCGCAATCGATGGGAGTTGGGCATCTTTACATGCGATGCAGCTCACTGATAGCTGCGGTTGTTCCAGTTCATCAACCTTGTCAGCAAAACCGATTTCACCTCGAAGCAGGACGTGCAGTACGGCAAACAGGTTGCGGTATGTCGCTCCAGAACGCGCGGTGCGGTGGAGTCCGTGTCACACCTCATATCTGTCCTAATGCAGATAGGTAAGGGTGATTTGGAGCTTGCTGCAAAGTGAGCAGTTCTCGGCGTGAGGGAAGATGGTCGCCTTTGCGTCTGGCAAGTGGTCAGACGGCATCGAAAGGAGTGAAACTTGAACCTTGCGTAGTCCGCGTTAGTGGTAGTAGACACCACTGTGTAACTTGTATTAGTACGGGGGAACTAACAAACATTGGCCATCACATTTTCGTGGTGGGGAGGACGGTAGCCTGTTTATTAACATCGCTGGCGAGTCTGAGATGGCAACCTCCAACGGGCTTACGGATGAGGAGAGCGACGAAGAAGAGGCAGATGAAGGAGTCATTTGGCTACGTCAACTTGCTCATCTTCAACCGGAGTCGGATCTCGGTGCCGTCAAGGAAGTTGAAGTTCTTTACGGTGGCTCCCGTATCATGAGTCTACATGGGTCTGAAATCACGATAGTGTGGTCCCGCGATTCTTTGGAGGCAGTAACGTGGCATGTCGAGTACCAAGCGACTATATCAGAAGAAAAGGATGAAGGCTCTCATCGACTGGGCTTCACTTCTTCCATTGGGTTTGATCAAGACACTAACTTCTCACTAATAGCTTTAAGGGCGAATGGAACTTTCCAGCGATACCGCCGCAGACTCGGCTCTCCCTGGGAGTGCCTGCAACAAAGCGAAGTTCCCTTAGATCACTTGGGCGCCCAACAGTATTCATTGAAGCATGTTGGCAAGAGTGTTTTTGTGGCTTCATCTGGTCGAGGCCTTTGTGTTCTAGGTGTCTCTAAGAACGAAACTTATACAGCTAACTTTAGCTCAAATGCTGCAGGGTACAGCCCTGCGAACAGTCTGATTGCTCAACTACTAACAGGGGGTCGCGCATGGCAACTTGTGTCCTCTCTTGAAGAATTGCATGCGTTCGTACGCAGAATGCTTTTGCGGAAGGCCTCCGAAACATCATACGGAGCAGGGCGGGGCCTAATTGCACCACCTCCACCAATATCAACATTAACTTCTGATCGTGACAATGCTCCCGCAAAAGATAACGTTGCGATGAACGGCAGCAGTTTCACTGCAAATCCGTTTGGTATTCAAAGCTCGCAGAATTTGTTCCCTAAGTTAATTGAAAAGTCAGAAGCTCAGTTCGCGAAAGAGTATGAATCTGGTGAAAAGAATGACTTTGCGGAAGATGAACAAGGCGTACCAGATTTGTCCAAGCTTGCATCCAGACTTCGAGTTCTGAGCTTAGCTGGACTGTCTCGTGCGGAGCAAGGCATTTTAGCAGCTATTGCTAGAGCGACAGCATCCGTCCGCACCATACTCGGTTCCTTGGATGTTCTAGGGGCGCGTTTTGCTGTCTTGGCATCATGCTACAGGGAACTTTCGAGACTTTCGAGAAACGCTACCGTTCCGCTTTCAGTTGTATCGAATGCTGTTCAGTCTTCTTCATCTGACGCACTTTTGGACTTCTTTCTACCCCAAAGCACCCCTGGTCAACCGTTTTCGAGGGAGAAGGCAAGAGTATGGGACAGTGCAAGGGCCTTAGGGGCAGGTTGGTGGGTGAGCACCCTGTCCGGATGCAAGCGGTTGGCGGAGCGGATTGCAAGAGCTGATTTCAATTCTACTCGCAATCCGGATGATGCTGCATTGTGGTACATAGTAATGGGTCGGAGAAGAACTTTGTCTGCTCTGTATAGGGCGCAACAGAATACTCGAATGGCTCAATTCTTATCTCGAGATTTCAGTACGGATGAGAACAAACTGGCCGCTAGGAAGAACGCGTTTGTTTTGTTATCAAAGCATCGAATGGAAATGGCTGTAGCATTTTTCTTTCTCGCTTCAGAGGTACAAAGCGCGATTAACCCTGTCAGGTCCCGAATAAAAGACAATCAACTGGCAGTCTTTCTTGCTCGCATTGTACAGAACGGTGAGTTTCTGCAAGATACTCTGAAGAACATTATAGCTGCAGCGGAAAGAAATGGTGATGATCATGAGAAGAGTTTGGCTCTCTGGTTCACAGGGCAGCGCGAAGAAGCGCTGAACACTGCGAGTCAGACCAGGTATCCTCCGAAGTGTACTGAGATATCCGATGTTGACAAAGTACTGTGTGGTTCCGTTCCGGAAGTGGATCATGCTTTGTCTCATGTAAATGCGCTATGTAGTCGGCCTCCAATACGAGGAACATATGCAGCAAAGTCAACAACACGGGAATGTCGATGCAAAGCGGTTCGTGCCTTGCTTGGGAATGGAAGTCCAGTTGCAGCCCTCATGGTAAGCTTCGATATCCTTAGAGCTGATGGCGAAGGATTCGGTCAAAAGATAGGGAGAGTATTTTCGAAGTGCCACATTGAAACAACGCATGGTGCGATGTTGCTAGCCGCTGTTGAAATGCTTCAAATGAGGGCAGTCTCATATGCAGGTGCGGTTCGTTCTGGTGCGACAGAAAGTAGTCTTGAGGATTTGCTAGCGGCAGACGTACGAGATCTGAAGGACAGTCCTCTACAGCTTGAGAGAACAGTGAAAGCAGTAGAATGTGCAGTCATGGAGCTCGTGAAAGAAGATCAAGTAGACTGCGCGATTACTCTAACTTATGCAGCCCTGGTTGTATTTGATGCGGATGTGGAGAAAAGCCGTGAATCGAAGAAAAGAATAAAAAAAAAAAAATATTTGGTACATCTTGCGTGCATGTGAAGTCTCGTGGCAACCAAGATTGCCAACCGCCGAGGACTTTTTCGAACGGGATGACGACGATATGAACTCGATGACTTCTGGGTGTAGCTCACTTGCACCAGATTCGGTGTCGATCGAAGCACTGCGTCACGTCGCAAGCAATCCTGTGATCTTGAGTATTTCACCGACGCTGGGACATATATGTAGATATCGTGGAACCCCATCTATTTCTATGGGAGGGGACGCCGCTGGGCTCAGTGCAGTGATTACTGGTGACTCATTCGCGACTTCGATGCTTTCAGTGAGCCACGACGATCCGTTTGCTGTCATTCGGATTCACCCTGCCTTCAGTTCTACGCTTGGGGCTGCTTCAGCAGCATATCTGTGCGGCAATCTGGCGTATCATGCAGCGGACTTTGCGCGGAGAACATCAGAAGCAACAAGCACAAGAAGCATCATCGAGGTTCACATTCTCTGTTGGCGATTGATTGTGAGAGAGGTTATGACAATTCATTCCGTCTGGTGCGGGCGTCGGAGAGCCTGGAGCAACTCGCGGAAGACGCAATGTCGCAATGGGTGCCTCTGCGTGGCTTTGGCTCAGAAGCGAACGCAAACGACTCGTCACAGCTTGACGAAGCAGCAGGTGCGTTTGTTGACCTTTGGACGGCTCTTGGCTGCTCACCAGAGTATGCACCCATGTTATCTGAGGCATCAACAGAAGCCGCTGCAGAGATGGCAGCAGCTGCTTCCAAAGCGGCTGTAGAAGCGGCAGAACAAAAAAATGGCGGGCGAAGAAGACGCAAGAGAAGCGAACGAAAATGGACTGGGGAAAGTACTGCTATGAAGGAGGGAATGAAGTTGTTCGATAAAACCTCCGCAGACTCGTTGTATGGGGCATACCCGGTTCGGTTCTCCTCTTCCACTCAGGGACCGTGGTCGGGGAAAGGAAGAAATGCATCTCTATACCGCGAGGACGGAGTGCTTTTCAGGACGCTTTGCGTTAGTGCCACAGACCCTCCCTCAGTATTGTAGCAACGCCGAAAGGAATACAAGAAATTGTACCTTTTTCATACACGACTATGCCGGCGGGATTCCGCTCGCACTACAAGTCAAAGCGCGCGAAGGAGGAAGAGGAGAAGGACGAGCGTCTAGAAGCTTTAGCGAAGGATCGGGATCGAGAGTCTACGGAAAGCGCACCGGACGATGACGAATCTTTCTTGAGCTCGTTTGATGGGTTTGGTGAGGGTCCATACGTTCCTCTGGACATGAAAGGGCGCGGTGAGGTTAACTATTTGCAGCGGTCGAGACACAGTCGTGGACGAAAGGCAGTTTGGAGACATCAAGTGGAAGCGACAACGCTGGCGTCACATCCGCTGTAACCCAGGTTTGCTTCTGGGGGTATGGACGGGGTTGTGTGACTGTGGGCTTTCGCAGAGCTGATATCGCTAGCGTCGTTCAGGGAAGATTGGTAGGGAAGCGTGACTGATTTATGTTTCTCAGCGTACGGGAACACGTTACTGGCGGTTTATGCATCCAGACGAGTCGGATATGTACTGTTCGCGACCGCGAAAAGGGAGCGCTGGCAATCGAGCCAAATTGATTCGTGCGTTTGACAACTGTATCATATCAGGTGGAACGTTTCTAGACGAGCGACATACGGTCGTGGTGGTTAGTGACGCAACGGTGCCTCCATAGGTGGGGAATTTGCTTCGCATTTTTGACACACGCGGGGCGCATTCAAGCTTTCACGCAAGGTAGAGCGCAGCGGTGAACCATCAGAGCGAAGGGCGATTCCTGGCACCGTTGGAGGACCGAATGTGGGTCGTGACGGGCGGATTGGACGGCTCGATGTCGGTGGTTGACATTTGTACGAACAAGTGCGTGGCGGAGCTACTGGCTCACGACAGTGATGTCACGTGCTTGGCGCTGGAGGTGCCACGCGGCAGGGTGCTGATGTCAGAAAGCTCCAACGGGGAGATCAAGATGTCGGATTCGCGCACGCTGCTGCAGCTGGACGTGATGCAATCAATCACGCAATCAGTTACAGTACAAGCGTGAATAGGTCGATTGCCATATCGTACCGACCGTGATTCAACACCACACAGGGGCTGACATGAAGGAGGTCAACGCTCTGGCGTTGAAGTTCGCCATGCTGGATTGAGACCCCATGAACAGTGATGGATAAGATCGTCTCTGCACCGTTGTTCTCAATACCGCCTGGTTGACTCAGGCCGTGATTGACGCCGCAGAGGCAACATTTAATGTTAAATGGAAACTGAATACCGATGGAGGCACAAAGTGGCATCTCTGGGACGAAGACAGGCCGAAAACGGCTCCGTTGTCGTGGCGCGGTGGGTGGGGTGATGTGGAGGAGGGTTTAGCGACGGCAAAAAAACATCTCTGCGGCTACGTGGAACTCCTATCGACCATGTTTTCAACACCTGCCATAGACCGGACCACTGCCGGACAGTATCAGTCATCATAAACAAATTTCAAAAAATCGACCCCTGCCACGTGGCCTTTTGCCGGACTCATTTCGATCCCTCCCGTATGCAATTGGTCACTGCACGCTCCACTACAGGTACAAAATGGTCCACTTCTGATGCTTGTAGGGAGCTATCTCCACTCCTCCCACTCTTCTTCACCCTACCCTCTCCCCTCTCCTCCTTCTGACCCATCTCTACCCTCTCCCCGATGCCCAACCAAACGACTGAAATTGGGCTCCTCCGGTCGGCACGCCGCTATGTAGCAATCAAGAACCGCTCCAAGTCTCCGCGTAAAATTCGCCATAAAGTATTCCTCCCTCACCGCTAGATATACATTCTCCCTCGATGGAATCCACAGCCCAACCGTCGCAGTTCTCTCCAAATTCCCGGACACACACCTCGGATCCCCCTATAAGAACCCATCGTTCTAAAACTCTTCGCCGTACTCGTCCCCCACCAATTCCCATGCCACCTTCAATATACTCGCCACTGCCGTCGGCAGATAACTCCCATACAATGTAGAAAACAAGAGCTGCCTTTGTCCTCCACGTCCCGCACCCTCGTTCATCGTTTTCACAACACACCCGATGCACGCATCAAGCCTGGCGAGGTGCATCACCGTCCCATCCACGTAATGCTTTTCCCCATTACATTTGGTCTCCACTGCGTATCTCATGTACTCCTCCAACACTGCCACCACCATTCTGTTCTTGAAATAGTTGTCTTCACCATCACAGCCCCACTGTGGGGCATGCACAGTTAACCCAGAGTACGCAAGATCTTCGAGACGGCTCATTCTCCACGCACACAACTTGTTCATCCCATCTTCTTCACTTCCCATAAGCTTCTCGCGAGCCTCGTCCATCTGCTTCTTCATTCAACTCCTCACCAAGTTCCGTCCCCTCGCTAGGCTTCACCCGCTTCGCAATCAAATCATATCCGAGTAAAGAGAATAATCTGTCCCGAGCAGCCCGCTTTTGCACCCCAATCACATCGCTTATCGTCTGCTTCATCCGCTGCTTTAGACACTTGTCCGCGCTTACATTCTCCACGCACTCTTGTTTCCTCCCCGCTTCCGTTATCGTCTCCCACATCTCTCCCATTATTTTTGTCTCGGCCACATACTTGAACAACACATCACTTCTACCCTCTGTCTGTGGTTTGTATGCCCTCATCTCATATGCAACCTGAATTGGGCACCTAGGCACCATCTCCTTCTCCCCAACTACAAACATGCTCCCCTATCTATTTTCTTCCACCGTCTCACTCCTGTTCTTTCAGCTTCTACCAACGTTTACCGTGTCGAAACAAAGTTCAGACGCCTCCAACTTTGCATAATGAAGAATCCTATCATATACAGCCCTTGCGAGTCCATAAAAACATTCTTCCACTCCAATATCATACTTTCGACGCCCTCTCACCTTCTTTCTTCCACTACCTCATTTTCTCACCTTCACTGCCTCCCTAAGACTTTCAAGCAACACATTTTGCCGTTTATTTTCCTCCCTCAGCCGTCCCAGCTCTTCCTGCGTCAGCTTCAAACTCACCATCAATGTATAGTGATCTTCCTTCATATTTCCCAACTGTCCTTTTAGTGCATTCACCCTTTGAACGAGTGCAGACCGTGGCAATACGCTTAAGTTCTCCTCAGTCTCTTCCCGTTCCCTTGTAGATCCCCATTCATCTCCTCGAATTCTACCTCCGCTTTCTCCACGACCGCCATCACTTTCGTCTTCCACATCCTTCGCAATTAAAACGGTGTTGCGCTTGACACGCATCCCTTGAGACGTTAGTGGCGCCGTCTCCACGACATTCACTTCCCGACGCCATTCTGTTTGTACGTCGTTCTTTCCTTCGAAATCCCTCTCAACCACTGCTGCTGTCCCTCCGACAATTTCCTTCGTTGATCCACTACTTCTACGTCGTACCACTCCCCCGTCCGCATGTTCTCGTCGCTTATCTCCCCCCTTTTCTACAACTTCCACACCCACCAATCCATGAACCACACTCCCTATTCGTCTCTCACTACCCTCCCCTATTTCACGTTCTGCTATTGGCCGCACACGCCCCACTCCTTCCAACTCCTGGTTCGCATTCTCTTGCTCGAAACCAATGCTTTCCGTCTCTTGCACTCTATTTGGCGTCACAACAACCAAACTCTCCACTCCTCGCGTCCTCGCCGGGTGACTACACCTCACTCTCTCCCTTTCTCCTTCCACCTCTTCGGGTACCCCAGCCTTAGGCACTTTATCACCGTTAGTTCCCTTTCTTCCTCGAAGACCCCCACTACCTAATATGGTACTGTTCCTTGCTATCGTTCGCCCCTTGATGCTCGTACGAAGCTCTTAACCCTTCACTATCATATCCCCGCTATCGCTCTTCTCTAAAATTTGCGCAGTCTCTGCGCCTCTTATACGACCATCTCTCTCCCGACCACCACGCAGAATTTTTTTCGGCATACCTCGCTGCGCTCCTATGCTTTTCTTGGGACTCACTTCTTGATCCCGTGCGTTCGCAATAGGTTTCGTCACCACAATGCTTACCGTTCGCTCCGTTCGCTCCGTTCGCTCCGTTCGCTCCGTTCGCTCCGTTCGCTCCAATGTTCCGCCCACGACGCTCCTCGCCGCACCGTCTCTCCTCGCCGCAACGTCTCTCCTCGCCGCAACGTCGCTCCTTGCCGCACCGTAGCTCCTCTGCGTACCGCCGCTCCTTGCCGCACCCTTCCTTCCCTTCCCACGTAAACCACTCCAAGGCGCACGCGTACTACGAGCGGTGCAAACTTCCCCACTTACCGTTTCGCCACGCCTTCGGCTCTTTAACGCGCGACCGCTAACCTCCTCCGCATTCACACCCCTCGTCTTACGTTTCGCCATATTCAATTCGAACGGCTCCTAGCGGTTGACGCTGGGCTCACGAAGTCTTAGCCGCTGACCGTGATCGAAGGTCACTGGAATTGGAACTGCTCTGCTCTCGACGTGTTTGGCACTCGCCATGATCGAACGTCACCGATCGAATTCACACCCCCAATCGAGTGGAGTGTGGTGGAAATCACCAAGTGCGGTTTTTTATGTCCTGATTCCGAAACGAAAAAATTACTCCGAAATCTCCATTTCTGAATAGTTCTCATAATGTAAAAAAAAACGTGCAAGGTTTCGCATCATAACCGATGCCCTTCACTACCTTTTATGTATCTACGTACTTCCATCTTGCACTTGAGCTAAAGTGTTTAGTTTCTAGTTCGTGCTCAACGACGAAGTTGGAATGCAATAAGTGGCACTTCATTATCGAAGTTTAGGGTGCTGTTTTACATGTAGCTAATTTACTACACGTTCTAATCGATTACTATAATAGAATTTGCCGATGTACCCCAGCTATACTCTACTCCATAATCCGCGAACAACTCCTCTCCCACTTCCAATTTCCAAAGTGCTCGCACCGCAAGCATTTGGTATTCTCGTAGTTGATGCGGGGTACGTCCTGTATTTGGAGCTCGAATGACCCGCACATTTGCAGTCCTTCGTTTCGTCACGCCATTTGCAAATGCATCAATGTCTTTATCACCTTCCATATATTTCGGATCATTAATCTTTCCACGCAATGAAAAAGAAGCGGGGATATGCCATACAGGTATTAAACTTACTCCTTGTCTTCTTTCTGGGCGGTTATGGAATATATCGCCGCGGACATTAAACTCCATCGCATACTTCCGAAAGCGTTCGGAAGTGGCTCCCAATAAACCTTCACCATTTTTCTTGTGTGTACCTCTTTTTTCTGCGTTAGGTCATGGTACACCAGTGTTCGATAGAAGTAACACATCTCTTCATTTTCCATGAATCGGAGTGTAGTGAAAACCCCCACTCCTGCGCCCGGGTGGCGAATCTTCGACTTCCCGATACGGCAACCACACATCGTCGTTTCCAATGCCAACATTGCATTCCAATCAAGAAGCCCCATCTTTCCTTGCAAAGTTTTAGGCCATTCGTGAAGGGCCTTACGTCTACCAGTCGTAACCAAGCTCTCATCCCGCCACATTGACGCAAGAAAGTCCAAAATATACGTAGGAAACTTTTGATAATGGGGGTAGCCGGATGGAGCCTTTCATGATCTCGATGGGCGGATATTCCACTTCGGAAATAAGTTCAACACTCTAATCATAGCATTCCGAACTTCCTGCGCTACCTGGATATCCGTCTCATAATCACGCAGGAACAATGTCAATTGAACAGTTGCGGCGTGCCTAGCATGGGCAAAGCAGTCAGGGTCCGGCTCACACCCGATGAACCTACGATGCTGTTGTAACTCCATACATGCCATTGCTGTCGAAAACGTCCCCGCAAACAAGTCGACCACAATATCCCCAGCCTGGGAAAACCGACTGATTAGCTCCTTCAAAAATGCCCGAGGTTTCTGTTCGGACCTCAACTTTTGTAAAACGTAGCGCCCACTTTTCTTCTTTCTCTTCCACTGAATAGTCTCCCCATTAGACATGGGGGGTACCTGGTCAATGACACTGTGTTACCCCGGGTACCTCGACTGCACGAAGTTGAAGTTCTCATAGTTCACCATCACATACTGCTGCGCGTAGCTGAGACCAATTCGAACTCCATGTATATCATACTCCATTGCAGGGAAAAGGGAGCACTACTTACGTCCAGGATTACCCATCGGGTTGCCTTGCGACCGTACAAAGTGCATTGGTACCTGTTCCACAACAAAGGAACGCCTTAATACTCCGTTTTCGTCTTTTGCCCCAATGGCAGAAAGTACATCTCTCCATTGCTGGACCTGCACGAAAGCACTAAAGATGACGAAATGGTCCCCAGAACGTAGCAGTATTGATAGAAGCTTTGCTGCCTTCTTCATTTCCTGAGGGCTCAGTACATCGTACCAGCTGTTGTTTAGGTTCTTGTTCTTTCGGATGTTGTACGGAGGGTCCATGAGAACCAGTTGAACTGTTCTTAATGGAGACAAAATATCTCTGCACAACGTCTCGTCCATCTCTACCATATCCTCAAACCCGCAATTGTACAAGCGAAAGTACTTCTCCATCTCCTCCTCACAACTTCGGAAAGCCATTTTGTCATCCAACGACGCAATGGATGGTGGAGGTATTACGCCTACCCCGAACGCTTCGTCACCAGTACTTCCTTTCCCAATGTCGGCCACTATGTTCGAATCACCATCTCCTTCTTCGCCTCTCCCCTCCTTCGGCTCCATGGGTTTCCAAATTTCCTCCACCTCCTCCACATCATCTTCAATTTGTGTGGCAGGTTCTGTCTTGAATATCGGCTTTACCGCCATAACAGGGACGTTCACTGATTCTTTCAGTTTCAACGGGCTTATGGCCTCCATGACGGAGGACACAAGCGAATTCGAGAAACTATCGAATCTCTGAGCAAACGCCCGTGATGGGTCTCTGGTAAACGTCTTCAGAACTGTCCATCGTCCTGGTTCGCAAATTGAGAAGAACTGCTCATTCACAATAGCCTTTTTGAGGTCCGAAATAAACTCCTTCGCAAGCATTCGGAGGGCAGCATCGATGTCTTGCGGTAAATTCCATGCCCACGCGATGAACTCTGTTTCAATAACAGTTTCACCTTTCCTCGGCAGCAAGCGATGGTCGTTATCTCGGTGGAAGAACCCCTCTGCCCTCGTCTCAATCGCTTGGAACTGCATTTTGTCGTACATGACTCGGATGAATGGAAGAACCATAACCTCCACAGTAGGGAATCCCAGTAATTGAGAGAAACAATCCCATGCCTTCGTTATGAGCTGCAAAACAAAGCCAACACGCTGAGCTTGGAGTTTGTTGGATATTTGGACATTCACAAAAGGTATGCGATATCCCTTGTCTCCTCTTTTCCTCTTCTGGCCTACAACTCTTTTTTCCATGGAAACTTTCTGAATGAGCGAGAGAAAGAGAATCCTTTGGAAATGTGTGGCAACGGTTGTGGCGAACGGGGGTACCACCCGTCCCACTCGCTTAGGAGGTATAGTCATTGACTTGAAAATCTCGGCCAAAGTCACATTCTTCTGTATTTCTTTAAAGTTCACCTCGGTATAAGCATTCTAGAAGTCCCTTACACGCCAGTCCCTATCACCGTGTAAGATGTTTAATAACCTCGTTGAGAGGTATAGCTGACGATAAGACCCCTTCAGAGATACGATTTGTAGTTCACTGTCAGTAAAAGTCGAATGTCCTGGATCCACAAGAATATAGAAGTAATTGTTTGCCAGCGGTAGGACGTTGCGATTCTTCATAACGAAATCAACGAACTCGCTGTGTCTCACCTTTCTTGGCCGGTCTTCATCTCGCATTGTCGACGCGTAATGATCGCGGATTGCGAGGCATACTGTAACAAGCTCATCTCCGGAGCCATATAGTTTTCCAACCTTCATATCGGAGCTTGAGGGTGTCGGTGACGTAGACCTCGATGAACCATGTGGAGCCCTTTTATGCATGCACGGGAAGAGGGTGCGTTGACGGGTTCTGATTCGAATTTCTGGAGCGGACGGGATATGGAAGCGGACGGGAGATGGCAGCGGAGGGGAGGAAACAGCGCACGGAAGACTGCAGCGGGCTGGTGATAACTGCCGACGATATATGGGAATGCGCGGGAGACGGGAGCGGGCGGGAGAGGATAGCAACGATACAGCACGAACCAGGTTCTGTCAACACGATGGGGAGATGTGCAAGATGCCTGAGATGCACGTGAAGCCGTAAAGAGATGTCAGGGAAAGTGGCGACACTCGAGGGATACCGAACTTGGTGATTGCAAACATATACCCGAGGTTATAGGGAACGGCTGGTAGGAAAGCGGACCGGGGTGGAGTGGCGCTTCATCAGTGCACTGATGAAGTGCCAGGACCCCCTGGTCCGCTGTCCCAAAAATATATTTTATTTTCCATATTTTTGAGCGACAGCCTGGGACAGCGGGCCGGGGTATCGTGGCGCTTCATCGGTGCACTGATAAAGCACTAAGACACCCCGTTCCGCTGTCTCAACGCGCCGTGAGTGATGAGGGTGTGGTAGAGGTACACGTGGTACCGCCAACGCGCAGCCCTACCAGCCGTTTCTTTTAACTTGGCGTATATTTTTGCATTTCATTTACATTATTAGCCAAATGGTTGGGACAAATACGAAAACCTCCTCAAGCAGCAGAGTATTAGGAAATACAAATAGAAGATGCACTATTCCTATGTGACAAAAATGATGTCCTAAACTTAGCTACGAAGCGTGAGGGTGTGCCACCTTCGCAATGGTACTTACTATGGTTACCCTATTCTGAACCACACGGTTGTGACAAAAGACGAAAACGTCCGCAAGCAGCATAGGAATGGAACATTTTCTGTACAAGATAACGATAGGAGATGTAATAACTTCATCTCATCCAATAGATGTCCTATACCTAGCTAGGAAGCGTCAGGGTGTGCGAAAACCTCCGCAACCAGCATAGAAATAGGACGTCCTCTCCACAAAACTAAGATAGGAGATGTACTAACTTAATCTCATATAACGGATGTCCTATTTCTAGCAACAAAGCGAGAGGGTATGTGAAAACCTCCGCAAGCAGCATAAGGATAGGACACCGGTTACATTCAATTAAGATAGAAGATGTACTAACTTAATCTCATATAACGGATGTCCTGTTCCTAGCAACAAATCGTGAGGGTGTGCCACCTTCTACGGAGATACATCGTTCTATTCCCGCAACCGAGACATACTTTCGGTTGTGGAAGAAGATGAGTATATCCCGGTAGAAGGTGTGACCAGGAAGGTAGGGCGTGGAAGGTGTTGTGAGGGGGAGTGGGGACGGCTTTTATACAGCAGCGCACGTGTGGTTGGGATGGCTCGGATGAAATGTTGAAAAAATGAAATACCATCTTTGTCCAGCCGCTCGTTTCAAAAAAACTCAAAAATATTTTTTGGGACAGCGGAACGGGGTTTCGTAGCGCTTCATCGGTGCACCGGTGAAGCGCCACGACACCCCGGTCCGCTGTCCCAACGCGCCGTGAGTGATGAAGCTGGGGGGTGGCACACGTGGCACCGCGAATGTGCCGTAAGCGGTGAAATTCGCCTGCTGTCAACGTCATCTATGTGTGATGAAACTGGGGTGCTGGCGTACGTGGCACCGCCAACGTGCCGGGGACAGCGTACCGGGGTGTCGTGGCGCTTTACCGGTGCACCGAAGAAGCGCTACGACACCGCGGTCCGCTGTCCCAGAGTGAAATTAATGCGCCACAAATTTTATTTATTTCTTTATTGCTCAAAAATTGTTGTACAAGTGTACTATAGATGTTAGTAGCGTTAGTAGCTTCATGTAGATTTTTAAACGTCCCGCGAGTACGCTATAAAATTTTTAAATAGGCACAGTGTATAGTTTAAACTAATATTGAGCGGACGCGCATCCGTGATGAAGTAGACGGAAAGGAACGGGAGTGAAAGTTACAACTAGCTAACCGATCTCGTGAGCGTTCTCGACGATCGTAAACAACATTTTCCATTCTATCAGCCGCGTGTAACCGCGATGCCGCCTCGCAACCATAAAAGGGGGCGGGATTCAAGACGAGCGAACCCAAGTGCAGGGGTGTTAGAAATGCCACCCCTAACACGAGGGAGAGGGAGGGAAAAAGGCACTACGCCGCGTATGCCACCAGCCCGAGCAATGACGAAGAAGGTTTCGCCCGCTGCTACGCCGGTAGTGAAAGGCGGCGATGCGGTGCATTTGTTTCTGACGGTTGGAAAAGAAAAGAGCAGGGTGAAACTGGGAACCGCGGAGGTGAGAGGTGTGGGGTCCACCGGTGGGGCAGGGAAGGCTCTTTGCCGTTCGCTCTATGGGCATCTTTTAAGCGCGACTGCCCCAGAAGGAGAAGACTTGGTTGTGATCTGGAGGACGAAGATTATTATAATTCATGGAAGCGCGAAGTACACTTACCGTTTTAAAGGTGCTGAAGACCCACGAAGTACGCTGAGCGAGTTCTTCTGGGCTGGGTTGTATGCGTGGGATACGTCGATGATGGACCGAATCGAGATTACGCAAAGTACTACTCCAGAGTCCGGGGCTGACAAGTCTTCTACATCTCAGCCTGAGAAAGTGGTTGCTCTGGAGGCCAAGAAACCTGCTGAGGAAGCTTCCAAAACTAGAGAAAACTCTTGTAAAGGGATGGAGAAGCCCGTGAGAGCGAGCGCCAGCATCATAGAGGACTCTGACAACGATATTGTGAAGGTCTTTCAGACGAGTAAGGCTCCGCTTGCTGAGGCGGAGAAGGACTGGTTCGATGAAGGAGACAGTGTTCCGTCGGAAGAGGTAGACAACACCCTGTCTCTCAAGAAGATTTCCGTCGCCGACTATGTTCAGCGCAGGATGACGATGGATATCGAGATGATTGAAATCCCGAAAAAGACAGTTCTAAGTGTGAATCTGGGACACAAGGAGGGGTTCGATTGCTGTGGCATCTTTAGGGGAGTATTCTCTGAATGAAATAGTTATTGATGGGAGAATTGTTGTGCCCGTAACCCTCATAGACGGATATCACAGAATTCTTGTGCTACGAGACTTGCATGGGGAAGGCGGGAAGGGGGTGGATATAGTCCGTTCTTTGGATGTTGTGCTGTGGAGAAGAAACGATGGGAATGCCATGACAATGAACGAGGTACTAGGACTCGGCAATCTTCTGAACGAGATGAGTTCGAATGTGCTGAAGATGTCGTTTGCAGACAAAATTCATAGCACGGTATCTTTTGTGCAGAACGTCGTGGACGAGTCACATGTGGATGTGAAGAGCATTACTTCGAAGCAGTTAGCTGGTGCTTTGAAGAGAAGTGAGGCTATCTGAGACTACAGCGTGCGTCACTTGACTCGTTACGCGACATTGGCTCTGAAGTTTGTGTAATGTGAGGGGCTTTTGGATTTCTTTGAGAAGGTGTGTGAGGAGGGTCCAGCCCTGACGTCGACGCATGTCCCGAATGACCTCTTGATGGGTCTCACCAATGGGCAGTTTCGATTTGTCGTACGTTGCTTGCAATGGCATGTGGAACTGAGGTTGTCTTCTTCTACCAGAAGAAGACACGGTCGTTTTGAAGACATGAGGAAGCACTTCTTTCAATGTGTCATAGGTATTTACAACCTATGTAATGTCACTGGGAAGAAGAAGAAGATTAGTGTTGAAGAAGTATTGCAGACAGTATTCAACTTAGGAGGAAAACATGTGTCTGTGATGGAATATCTGGGTATGCGGACAGCAAAACTGAAACTTGGCGGTGCGAGGCGTTTATGGGACGGGATGGTGTCTAGAAGGGTGAAGAACACGGGTAACAAGCTTCAAGAAGTTTTCAAAGTATCGCTTCAAACGTCAGAGAAGGTGAAGGAGGTGGGGGAGGAGAGGGTTGAAGTAGTGGGTGTAGAAGATGGTACGTCAACCGCAGCACCTAATGAGGCATAAGATGCTCTCATGTTGTCGGAAGCTTCCATTCAAGGGCACGAACCTGAAGCAGAGCCATCAGGTTTGAGGCGAAGCACAAGGAAAAAGATTGTTCCGGGCCGGCTGAAAGAGAATTGGGGTAGCAAGGGTGGTGGCAAGAAGAAGAAGAAGAGGAAATTAATTGATCTTACTGACGATGAGGATGAGCTAGAAATCCAACCTGCTCCGAAGAGGATGAAGAAGGGCACCATGAAGACCCCTTCTGGAGATATACCAATGGGGGTTGTTATTTTACTCAGGAATATGACGAAGCCGGCATTGAAGAAGTTCTTCAAAGAACAGAAAATAAATTTGGTGTCGTCAAGCGAGAATGAAAGTGGTGGCAGTGAGAACGATAGTAGGTTCGTTCAGGACGAGAAGGAAGGGGTGGAGGAAGGAACGATGCGTGGATTTGAAGATAAGAATCCCGAGAAACCACCGAAAGGGATGAATAAGGCAGGGGAGTGGGCTGGTGGATCGGATATGTCATGGAAGAGTCCGGTGAATGCGCTACCGAGTGAGTGGCTGGGAGGGAAGAATGCGGTGAAACATCAGCACCCGTGGATGGAGATGATTCATTCGCGAAAGGAGCACAGGGCAGGATATTTGAGGGTGGCGGATTTGAGAGCGGTCCATCACGCGGTGTACTGGCATGCCGCCCGGAATGTGCACAAGGAGCTGGGTAGCACGAAAGAACCAGTTCTTGGGGTGGAGCTTCCGTTGAAGGAAAAGCCGAGAGGGGAGGAAGGAGCTCTTTGGATGGTGGCGATGGAGAGGGATGACCTCGCTCGAGACTACTTTGGGCGAAGAGAATGGAATTGATGGAAAGGGGTTTCTTTGTTTTGGAACACTTTGGAACTGAAGAAGGTATGTGAGAGGAGGCGAAGAAGAGGGGCGTGATGATGGATGGAGATATGACAGAAGGGTTGCTAGAGTTTTTTGAGAAGGATTTCAAGGAGCAGCGCGACTTGAAGTTTGAAGAGAACCGAACGAAATGGAATCCCATCATCAACGCGGGGGAAGGAAAGAATGCTGGGGACAGGATGCAGGGAATTGGACGATATATTACGACGAAGAAGGGGATTGTTGATTTCATGGAATCTGATGAAAAGAATGAGATGATAGTGAGAAAACGGACGTTGCTAGATGCGAGGTTTGGGCAAACTGCATCGGCTCTTCGCCTTTGTAGCAACAGCAAAGCGAAGAAAAGGATGTATGCGCCGCAGACCGGTGGGCGTGTGTTGGGTACGGAGAAGGGATGCCCAAAACAGGTGTTGCACACTGATTTTCGAGGGTTAACGAATGTGGAAAAGGATAAGGGAGAGATTCTGGGTTTCTTCGTGATGGCCTCTAGGGAGAGTTAGTTTATGATATGGGGATTTGAGAGGTCACACAATATGTATGTCACGGATGACAAGATTTTGGGGAGGTTATCACGTACAATGGTTTTGAAGAAGTTCACGGTTCCGCCTTAATCTGTGTTTATTGGGAGAGGGGATGTGTTTCATGCGGGAGCTGGGTACATTTATGCGTTGGTGAAAGAGAATTACCTGAGGTATTACATGTACTTTGTACCTCAAGGATACAAGCTCCCTGACGCGGTGCCCAGGGAGCCAGCGTTTCGACCAAAGTTCGTAGATGAGGACTTTGGGCTAGGAGAAGACCAAACGACCAGCTGGACGATGATGAAGGTTTGGAGGAAGAGAGTGAAATGGAAGATATAGAAGATGGAGAGAACGGATACGAATAGCAACATGAAGAGATGTCAGGTGGCCCTGCTGAGAATACGGATGGGGATTACGAGGAAGGACAGATGATAATGGATGAAGACGATGAGTAGGTATAATGTAGCACTTATACTGCTGTGTTTGTTTGTGATAGAGACTTGACATAGAAAGTGAACAGGTGATTTGTTTAAGCGGCAACTTAAAAAAAATTGGAGAACAGAAACGGGTGGTGTGTGTAGTTGCAACGAGTAAAAGGTGTAAAATTTGTTCTAATTACTAGAGAATGTGATGTCTAAGAACATTGATATAGTTGGTGTGGAAAGGGGCAGGGCCCTGCCTTCCGGCTAGTTTTTCATCTGCGGAGGTGAGATAGAAGTAAGCATTTCTAGATTCATACTCTGAGAAAGAAGCTGTGAAGGAATTAAGGGTGCTGCCGTATTCCAGAAGTGATTCCACTGTAGAAGGGATATTGAAGAAGAGACCTGTGTTGAAGGTGACTATGCCTAGAGGCTCCTTCACTATAGTTGAGACAATAGTTTTGTACTTGGTAGCCACTTCATGCATGGTAACGAATCCAAATGAAGAACCGACGAGATTGAAGGAAGAGATCCAAACGAGCTCTGGGTAGTAAGACTTGGAAAAGGTGTTTTCGTCGACGATGCTGCAAGTCAGACCTGCGGTCCAGAGGCTTTCAGCTATTTCCAGAGCCCACTTTCCGGTGGCTGTGATTAGACCATTGCGAGAGAGAGGCGTGACACCATCCTGTGGGGAGGCGCCGACAGTGGGAACTGCGATATAAAGAGCGGCTCGTGTGCAGTGCTCAATTCCGTGTTGGGAAAGGATGGGAAGAATTCGACCATTCTGGATGAAGACCAAGTCTTTTGCTCGTTGTGCTGGACAAGATAGAATTACTTTTTCGAGAAGTTCGTCCCTGCCAAAGAAGAAGATTGGACCTTGGGGACGGCACTATGCGGAAATGAAGTCTTCGATGGAGCGAAAGGTGTCTCGCGGGGAACTATTGTTGTAAAGCATGGTGCCAATACGGCCTCTACCTACGAAAACAGCTGCGATGATTGTAGAACGGAGGGAAGGCGAATGGAAGCTCATTGCAATGAGTTTGTTTCATTGAAGTTATGGGCTGTTGGAAGGTGTCGGGTGCTGGTAGCTGTGAAAGGAAAGTGGTCTACATTCTGAGAAGTAGGGAAAGCTTTAAGTACACGACTGTGCTGTTGTTTTGGTCATGGAAAAAAGTGTTCCAGGGAATAAGGGGATTTGTATGATTCGGCTATAGAAAGAAATGGGCAGCAGGGCTGCAGAGAAGGTAGGGTCGAAAAGTGTGTTTATGAGAAGGTATGCAGTGAAATAAAGCATAGAAAGTAAGAGTCTATGGTACCGTTGGTACTTGAGAGGTAGTGCATCAGGGGTTTCATTGGGATATGGTATGGCCCGAGGTTGGGAAAATGTGGAGATTTCTAGGGAAAAAATGTGTGGAATGGCGGGAAATAGGAGTGGATGGGAATGGGGTACAAAGGGTTGTGCAGCGCAAGTGGGTAGGTGGCCGACAGTGCCACGGGTGTGCGGAGTGGGGTGGAGTGCTGGAACTGTTGGGTTCATCTCGCTTTTTCTTATCTATCTTCGTTATCGTGAACCGCCGTTTATTTCTGCGATGTCGAATGGGTGCGTCGAGGACGAGGAGCTATTGGCTCTGCTTCACCGGACGGAGGTATCAGAGACGCCACCGGGGAAAAAGGAGGAGGATGGGGACAAGGTTTGCATGGGGAAGAAGGAGGGAAGTGGGGTGGAGAGGGAGGTGGGGGTGATGGGGGTTGAGGGGGTGGAAGGGATGAGGGACCGGAGAGGAGGTTTGCGGCGGAGATGGAGGAGCGGTTGAGGAGGCTTGGAGGGGATCTGAAGGAGCATTTGGGCCACTGGCTTTCTGAGATGGTTGGTGAGATGGAAGTGGTGGTGCTGAGTGTGTCGGAGATTGGGGTGTTAATGGATTTGATTTCGACGATTCGGAAAACGATGAAGTTGGCTGGAATGGGTACTGGGAAGAATGTGAGTGGGATGGTAGAGTGCGTTGGAGGGAGCTGCTGACACTGAGAAGGGAGAATATGAGGCTGAAGGGACGTGTGAGGGTGTTGGAGGAGCAAGTGGGACAGGTGGAGAAGGCGTGCCAATTGTTGTTGGAGTTGAAGGAGCTGGTGAGGGAAGGAGGCGTGCGGAGGGCGGCGGAAAGAGAGAGAGTGTCACCGGTGACGCCTGGCTTTTATGGTGGACGTGGGAGTGTGAGGGGGAGGAGCAGAGAAGGGAATGGAGGGGAGGTTGGAGAAAGTCGGCTGAGGAAGAGGCGGAAGGGTGGGGTGATGGTGGACGAGGATGGGGAGGTGTGTGTGCCACGACAGCTGCCCGGTGGAGCGCCACTAGTTGGGTTTGGTAGTGCGGCGGCGGCTGTGCGAACGGCGGAGCGCATACTGGAGAAGCAGGAGGAGAAGAGGCTGGGAGGGGTTGGAAGCCGCTTTGGGGCTAGGAGGGTGTACGAGAATGGAGATAGTGTTCCGTTGGAGTTCTTCAACTTGGAATTTAGGGAAACTGAGACTCAGGATCCGAATGCAGGGTTAGAATAAAGGAGCGCTGGTGGTGGGTTCGTAATTTTTTAGAGTGTTTTTGACGAGTGTGGTGAATGTAAAGTTACGAACGGTGGCAGGGAAACTACAAACTATCCTTCAACTCCAGTAGCTGAAATTTGAACTGCACTGAACGGAAACGTAACTTCTAAAAAACTTTTTTTTGCCTTGCCAACTAGCGCAAACTGCAAAAATGCTAGTTTTTTCGGACTTTTATTTTCACAACTAGCGATCAAGCATACTACTCTAGCATTCCGAGAACACCGACGAACGTGTGCAACCGCGATTTCGATTCCCACCGCCATCTGGAGAGCCATCTTCAAGGAAAAGCTCACCAATAAGTGATTTCCTCTCAAAACAACCGGTTTTAAATTAGATTGGCCCCTTGCTAGTTAAAAACAGAACTTCTGCGTAGCCCTCTCAATTGTTTGAGCAAGTTTTTTTAACCCTATGGTTGAGAGATTTGCCAACGATATCCGTCTCCGCAATGTTGCCCAAAAAACATTGGCGGATACCGTTAGTAGTTATGACCTCACTGACTAAGACGCCCGAGGTCAGGATTTTTCGAATATTTTTAAAACAGATTATTTCCCCGATCCTCTGTTTGATTTCAACATTTCTACAAACTTCGCCCTTATGCGTCTACTTCTCAACTTCCTCCGAGACCGAGATGTGAAAATTTGAACCCATGAACCCAACTATTTGCTGTTTAACTTGGCCGTGACAATTTTTGACACAGAAAGAGAAGTTGAAGAATGCTTCGGCAGGATCATCCTACTTCGGCAAGCATTGGACAGTGACTCCCACCCTGGAGTTTCTCACACGTCCACAGATAAGCTTCCTAGGATCGCGGACCCCAACCGTGGGGGAAGCAACACCGAGTCTGAGCAAGGTTCGAATCAACCAGGAGCAAACATAACTAGGACATTCGAACGGAAGTACGCCACCCGAGGGATTTCCACCAGATTCAAGGACGACTCCAACCAGTTTTCAAGAGACCTCAGTCGATGATGGCAGGAATACGTGGACAAATTCACCGCCACGGCCGAGGAACACGAAATTCCAGAGACCTACTGGCTGAAGTTCATGCGACACTTTCTGCCGGGAAAGGCGAAACGTTACTTTCTGACACACGTTCTCCCAAACACCAAAACGTTCGACGAAGCATGTGTTAAAATGAGGACAATCTACGATTCCGTCAGTCGCCAAAAACGTGCCGAAAACGTCGTTAGTAACCTTCGCATAGACCAATTCCTGTCAGAATCCACTACCGTCCCCAAGGCGCTTACTCTTCTGGACGAAAAAATCTCCACCCTTACCTCACAATGCCCTACCTACAGCCGCTCTGATCAACACAAGATCACATACCTCCGAAAGGCTGTGGTAGGACATCGATTTGCTCGAGATGCCATACATCGCCTCGATACGGACAACCTTCCGTATCAGGAATTTTTCACCCAACTGGAATCCTGCGCTCAACTCCAAGTCGAAGTAGAAGAGCAAACCCTTCAAAAAGGTCCCTGAAACCCGGTTTCCTCCCGAAACCCAAAGATACCTTCTTCACTCGATACGGACGCCCAGTCCAGTCGCCGTCTTCTAGGCCCCATACCAAATCTGAAATTAGCAACTTCAACTGAGGAGAACCTAACCACACCGAAAGATATTGCAAACACCCACGCAATCTTGCGAATATCTCATCTCGTCGAGTCCAATATTACGAAAAAAAACGCTTCGGCCATAACCAAAACAAGGCCCTCAAGCAAGTTCTATTCGAACTCTGCGAACAGTTGCACCAATCCTCCGATTCGGAGATAGAAGACGCAAGTACATTTTTCAACACTACTTTACAGGACCAAGGCGACGAAATTCCAAAGGAAGCTACGAACTCCGACAACAACGCGCCGGAGGAAGTCGTAAACAACTTCTTCGAGTCGCTTAACCTTCACGCGACCGAGAACCCTTGGATTTTTAGAAGGGAACTCTGCTGCCTTCCCCAATAGAGTTGTGACCCTAGTCCCCAAAGTAGCACGTAAGATAGCTGGTAAACGTAGTAGTAGAAATAAGTACAAAAGCCACCGATAGAAATTCTTGCTTGCGATGTTTCAACCATCGCGGACAAGCCCCCCACGGAGCATTTCAATGGCGCATGCTTGGACACCGGAGCCCAACGAAGCATCATGGGACTGTAGCAGGCCCGCGCCAACTGCAAGTCAGTTGACATCCGCTTTAAGCACCACAAGTCGCGCCTGAGATACCGTCTCTGTAACACAATTTTCAAGCCGATTGGTAACATTCCAATCCGAATACACGCCCCCAACGGACGTATCTTGAAGCTCCCCGCTGACATCATCGACGCCAACATTCCCCTTCTTCTTGGCCTCAACTTCATGGACCACGACAGAATCTAGGTCAACAATGTCATTAACCAACTGGTTTGCACTAGAGGGTGGAATAGGCCAATCACACGCAATTTGGTCACCTCTACCTCGATTGGAACGAATTCATTGACATCAGTTCTACGAAAGCTGAAATCCAGACACTACATCTTCATTTTTACCAACGCTCAACCGGAAAACTCTTTAATCTCATCAAAAACGGCCCAACCCGAAGACGCCAACAACGCTACTAGAGAGTTACTAGAAGCAGTCACCAAAGCTTGCAAAACTTGTCAGCGTTTCACCCCGAAACCCCTAAGCTTTCAAGTATCATTCCCCCACGGTGTCTTGTTCAACCGAGAGTTATCTCTAAATCTAATGTTCATTAATCAAAGAGCCATAATTCACGTCGTCGATCTTCAAACGCACTTCAGCGCCGCCGTTTTTGTCCATGGCCAGTCCCTCGATTCTGTCTGGAACGCATTCTTTCAATGCTGGACAACAAATAACACCGGTTTTCCTGACTTCATTCGCTGCGACCAGGGCTCGGTCTCCACCTCCTCACGTTGGCAGACTATTATGGAAGAGAACGGTGTCAAATGCTCCCTCTCCGGGGTCGAAAGCCACAACTCACTTGGTTCTGGAGAGAAATACAACGACCCCCTTCGCAGAATCTACGCTAAGATTCGACACGAACGTCCTAACGTAGACTTTAGACTGGCACTCAACCTTGCCGTCAA
The DNA here is from genome assembly GCA_030374805.1 of Gracilaria gracilis. Lineage (NCBI taxonomy): Eukaryota > Rhodophyta > Florideophyceae > Gracilariales > Gracilariaceae > Gracilaria > Gracilaria gracilis. The sequence continues at coordinate 190,821 of JARGSG010000213.1, read as the reverse complement.
AGCTATGAATGACGCCATGAACCCAGAAGGCCTCTTCCCTTCGCTACTGGTGTTCGGAGTACTCCCTCGTTTCCCTGGCGCCGCATCTAAGCTGCCAGAGCAACACGCACGCATGGAAGCGTTGAAGCTAGCTCGCCACGAAATGGAGACTATCTCTAATGAATTTAGACTCCGTACCGCATTGAACCGTAGAATCCCTGCGGTCACCAAAATTGACTTTACAGTCGGTCAAAAAGTCCTTGTGTATCGTGAAGACGTTACACCCCCTTGGACTGGACCGTACAAGATTACAAAGATTGACAACAAACAAATCTTCATCGATCGCAACGGCTCCGAAGTCCAACACAACGTCACTCAGGTCAAACCCTACATCGACGACAACAGTTCTAAAACAGAGATTCAATCCCCTTCCTATATCGACATACTCCAATCGTTTTTCTCCGATTTTAGCTCTCCAGAAGAATTTCCAACCCACATCACAAAAATTCTCCAACCCAGCGATCCCCGCAAGCATTTTCCACAGTTTGACGTGGCAAGAAAGAAAGAGATCGAGGGTTTGCACAAAAAAGAAACTTAGAAAACGGTCAAGATTGAAGCCATCCTACCGAACGCCAATATGCTCGGAGAACGTTTCGCTCTTAGTATAAAAAACAAAGGGACACCTGAGGAGCTTTACAAAGCTCGATTCATCCCCCAAGAACATCGGGATAAGGACAAAAACATCCTTATTCATAATTCGACAAGTACTAGAAAATGTTCAGTTAGGACTACTCTCAGTGTACCCAGTTATTTTTGGTTTTAGAATCTGGAGCCATGACGTAAGCCATCCATACTTACAAAGCCACGAGAAACTGGAGAGATAAGTATATTTAAAACCATCAGCAGACTTCAAAATACCCCCAAACCTTGCTTTAAAGCTGCGGAAATCTCTCTACGGCCTCCCGGACTCCGGAGACTATTGGAATAGAACTATGTTGGAACATCTAAAGGATGAACTCGAAATGGCACAGGCTAAATCCGATATCTCACTCTTCGACAGAAAATTCGACAAGAAACTTGGTGGAATGATTGGAACCTACCTCGATGATTCACTCCTATCTGGAAACCAGCAATTTCTCGAACTCAAAAACAAATCACTCAAACGTTTCGAATCCAGAGCCAGAAAATTTGACAACTTCAAGTTCTCAGGAATGAATATCAAAACGGAACCAAATGGGTTCACCAGAAGTCAAAAGGAATACGTGGATAAATTGGAAACACTGCCAGACGACAGTTTTGCATCATTTAGATCGCTTAGAGCCAAATCAGCTGGGATATGTAACTCACGCCCAGACATCTGCTTCATTGTGAACAAATTCTGGCAAGTAACCGAAGAAATGTTTCAGAAAAATCCCAAGGACTATGGAAAACTAATTAACGAGTCGGTTTCTTATCTCAAAGGCACGACCAACAAAATGCTCTCTTTCAGGAAACTTGACTTCGACAGTTTTTGCCTCAGGGTCTACGCTGGCCCACCATTTGCCAACAATGGATATCTTACTTCACAGCTCGGTTACATAGTGCTTCTCGCCGACAAGCACGATAACTGCAACGTTCTTCAGTATGCAAGTTATAAGAGCAGAAGAGTCGTTAGAAGCGTATCGGGAGAAGAGGTTTACGCCTTCGCAGACGCCTTTGATTTTTCCTTCACTTTGAAAACGGACATAAAGGAAATGGTTGGTAAGGAATTGCCGTTGCATATGGTCACCGACTCGAAGTGTTTGTTCGACGTTATGACCAAGTCTTCTACTACCGCAGAACGAAGATTGATGATTGACATTGCCGCTGTTCGAGAGGGCTACGAATCAAAGTGCATTTGTGACGTTGGGTTTTTGCGCTCAGAATATAATCCCGTGGACGTTTTCACAAAACTCAAGGGAAATCATGTTTTGGATACGATAATGCAAGATAACAAAGTTGTCCATCCAACGGAACAATGGGTAGTTAGAAATCTATAGTACGCATCGTCTCTTACGACTTTAGAAAGAGGTCGAGTGTGGTAACCCGTGCAAAATTATCAGCCTCCACGTCAGGAGCCTGATAATTAAATGCAGCTGTGTGGCCACGCAACTGTAGGACTGACAGTTGCGTGGCCTTCTAGATAGTAGAATGCATTGCGCGTTTCCCATTTAGGAAGCGCGCAAGGCCTATAAGAGCGGGGTGAACCGAGGAGTTCGGCTTCTCCTCGGTTCATCATCCTCATCACCTAGCACTTATCTACATTCTTCCTCGCGCGCTTCGTTCTTCGCGCGCCCTAACTTTCCTATTTCTACCACACCCAGTACCACTCTTGTGAGGACCGACCACCTTTGGTGACGTCATCGATTCACACTACGGTCCACCTCTCCAATTTCGACTCCTCGGCTCCTTCTCACCCTCGCCTCGCTAGTCCAGACGGTGGATCTCGGTCTTACATCAGGTTAACGCACCCATTTGCTAGGGGCTCTGTTGGTTCACCTACTCTACGTGTGAGGAAGACACCGAACTTCTTCGTTTATTTTTCCCCTCTGGGTTTGCACTACAATTTCCAACCTTTGGTAACCGTTTCAAAGAAACATAGCTTTTTATAGAGGATTCTAAACTTTCGTGTCCTCTTTTCTGCTTTTTTTACATAGTGTTTACGCATACAAACGTTTGATCGTCAGTGACGAAGACTTTTTACGTGAACTAGAAATTACCGGGGTATCGTTTTGGAGTTTCGCGCACTATAATATTGCGCCTTTATATACGGATACTGGGCAACCTTTAGGTTGATGAATGTCAAACGGAGCTCTTTAAGTACGTCTTTTTCAGTTACCGTTCCTAAAAGGCTCTAATTGGACAGTGTTTTAACACATTTTGTTGATCTCTTTTCTCAGCCGCTTTCACCCTTCAATGACCACAGCAATCGATGTTTTGCTCTCTTTTCCATGTGGACGGTGACTTTCAGACGGTGTCTTTAAGCAATGCGCCTTTCAAAGACCCATCTTTGTCTTTTATCTCACCACCTTCACAAAAGCAATAAAAATCGGCTTTCGAAACAAAGTAGGCCCAACCGGATCAACCCCAACCTCTCCCAGCAATTCCGATACCGTTTGCGCCATACATACAACGGTTTGGCAGAAGTCCTTTAAAGAACGCATTTCATATTTTAGACGACTTCGTTGTGCATGACACATGCAATCCCTTGCCACCCTTCCCCGATACACAACCAAGTTATTTTCTTTGCAATCTTGTTGGCACCGCTGCTGTTATTTCGCCCTCTGGTCTTAGACTTTGCTATTGGCTGCCTCTTTCTTTCACCTCTCGAGCTCCCAACTTTCTGCCTGAAAACAGTCTTTTCGCTCTTTTTCGCGCTTTTGTGCTCCCTTGTGCTGGTGTTCTTCTCAAATATTTGAACCTGTTCATGCTCCATCGCTACATCACAGTTAAACGCGACAGATTTGCGCTTTAGATAACCAATACCTGTCAGATCTTTCCCCGATTTTTAAAGGGAGTGACGTGGTACATAATTATGTTATAGGCCATCACCGCGTTGCGCAAGAGCTCGCTCAGATTCTGTACTTTTTGGAAGCTATCCCAGACAATTCAAAATTAACTTCGCCTTTCTTATTACCTCTGCATCTGTACCCCCGCAGCCTCACGCTCTTCACACGCTCGGCAACAAGCTTTTCCTTTCGCAGGGACTCAGTGATTATGGCTTCTCTCTTTTCCTTAAATCGTTCTGGAAATTCTGGCTGGATATTCTGGCTGGAAGAAAAATAAACATGTGGACTCAAAGGAATACTCCATGACAGCCATTGTTATGGGTTGCTGAGCGTAAATGGCGCCAGCAAAAAAATTAAATTTTGTCGTTCTTGTCTCCGGGATAAATGAATTATTGAAAGAATCGCGAATAAACCGTATTGATTCCTGGAAAGGTTGGGTGGATTCGTGTCGTGCTATACTCTGGGAGGAAGAGCGCAAACACAGAAAAACTTTCGGAATCTTCCCCTCGATGAGGTAGCCCGGCGAACGGAGCACTCCGGGAATGACACACCTAAGCCGGATGTAAATCCTGGGTCAACTTGACCTTGGCTTAAAACCGTCACGACCAGCGTCGGACTATTGGGGGTGAGCTATAGTCTGTAGATATGAACATGTTCACACGGTCACGACACAACGCATCGACATCGAGAGAGTGAAGCGGAGACGAAAAAGTATCCGACGACGGGCAACTGAAAACAGAACAATAGAGCAAACCCAAAAAGGGGAACAAAACCAACACAGTGGGAAAAAAGAGATAGAACAGAAAAAAACCAGCACAGGGGCAATTATACGACAATAGGTCGGAACGAGACACACAAATAGTGGGTTTATTCTGAGGGCCACCACGTCGGTGTTCCCGGAATGCTAGTTTAGTATGCTAGATCGCTAGTTGTGAAAATAAAAATCCGAAAAACCTAATATTTTTGCAGTTTGCGCTAGTTGGCAAGGCAAAAAAAAGTTTTTTAGAAGTTACGTTTCCGTTCAGTGCAGTTCAAATTTCAGCTACTGGAGTTGAAGGATAGTTTGTAGTTTCCCTGCCACCGTTCGTAACTTTACATTCACCACACTCGTCAAACACACTCTAAAAAATTACGAACCCACCACCAGCGCTCCTTTATTCCAACCCTGCATTCGGATCCTGAGTCTCATTTTCCCTAAATTTCAAGTTGAAGAACTCCAACGGAACACTATCTCCATTCTCGTACACCCTCCTAGCCCCAAAGCGGCTTCCAACCCCTCCCAGCCTCTTCTCCTCCTGCTCCTCCAGTATGCGCTCCGCCGTTCGCACAGCCGCCGCCGCACTACCAAACCCAACTAGTGGCGCTCCACCGGGCAGCTGTCGTGGCACACACACCTCCCCATCCTCGTCCACCATCACCCCACCCTTCCGCCTCTTCCTCAGCCGACTTTCTCCAACCTCCCCTCCATTCCCTTCTCTGCTCCTCCCCCTCACACTCCCACGTCCACCATAAAAGCCAGGCGTCACCGGTGACACTCTCTCTCTTTCCGCCGCCCTCCGAGCGCCTCCTTCCCTCACCAGCTCCTTCAACTCCAACAACAATTGGCACGCCTTCTCCACCTGTCCCACTTGCTCCTCTAACACCCTCACACGTCCCTACAGCCTCATATTCTCCCTTCTCAGCGTCAGCAACTCCCTCCAATGCACTCTACCATCCCACTCACATTCTTCCCAGTACCCATTCCAGCCAAATTCATCCTTTTCCGAATCCTCGAAATCAAATCCATTAACACCCCAATCTCCGACACACTCAGCACCACCCCTCCCATCTCACCAACCATCTCAGAAAGCCAGTCGCCCAAATGCTCCTTCAGATCCCCTCCAAGCCTCCTCAACCGCTCCTCCATCTCCGCCGCAAACCTCCTCTCCGGTCCCCCATCCCTTCCACCCCTCAACCCCCATCACCCCCACCTCCCTCTCCACCCCACTTCCCTCCTTCTTCCCCATTCAAACCTTGTCCTAATCCTCCTCCTTTTTTCCCGGTGGCGTCTCTGATACCTCCGTCCGGTGAAGCAGAGCCACTAGCTCCTCGTCCCCGACGCACCCATTCGACATCGCAGAAATAAACGGCGGTTCACGATAACGAAGATAGATAAGAAAAAGCGAGATGAACCCAACAGTTCCAGCACTCCAACCCACTCCGCACACCCGTGGCACTGTCGGCCACACACCCACTTGCGCTGCACAACCTTTTGTAACGCATTCACATCCACTCGAATTTCCCGCCATTCCACACAATTTCCATTTTTCCCCTAGCAATCTCCACATTTTCCCAACCTCGCTCCATACCATATCCCAGTGAAACCCCTGATGCCCCCATCTCTCAAGTACCAACGGTACCATAAACTCTTACTTTTCATGCTTTATTTCACTGCATACCTTCTCATAAACACACTCTTCGACCCAACCTCCCCTACAGCCCTGCTGCCCATTTCTTTCCATAACCGAATCATACAAATCCCCTTATCCCCTGGAACAATATCTTTCTTGACCAAAACAACAGCCCAGTCGTGTAATTAAAGCTTTCACCACTCCTTAGAATGTAGACCACTTTCTTTCCACAGCTACCAGCACCCGACACCTTCCAACAGCCCATATCTTCAATCAAACAAACTCATCGCAATGAGTTCCCATTCATCTTACCTCTGTTCTACAATCATCCCAGCTGTTGTCATAGGTAGAGGCCGTATGGGAACCATGCTTAACAACAATGGTTCCCCTCGAGACACCTTTCTCTCCATCGAAGACTTCATTTCTGCAGATTGCCTTCCCCAAGGTCCAATCTTCTTCTGTGGCAGGAACGAACTTCTCGAAAAAGTAATTGTATCTTGTCCACCAAAACGAGCAAAAGACTTGGTCCTCATCCAGAATGGTCACATTCTTCCCATCCTTTCCCACCACGGAATTGAGCACTGCACACGAGCCGCTCTTACATCGCCGTTCCAACTGTCAGCGCCTCCCCAAAGGATGGTGTCACGCCTCTCTCTCCCAATATTCTAACCACAGCCAGCGGAAAGTGGGCTGTGGCAATAGCCGAACGCCTCTGGACCGCAGGTCTCACTTGCAGTATCGTCGACGAAAACACCTTTTCCAAGTCTTTCTACCAAAAGCTCGTTTATATCTCTTCTCTCAATCTCGTCGGTTCTTCATTTGGATTCGTTACCATGCATGAAGTGGCTACAAAGTACAAAACTGTTGTCTCAATTATAGTGAAGGAGCCTCTAGGGATAGTCACCTTCAACATAGGTCTCTCCTTCAATATCCCTTCTACAGTGGAATCCCTTCTGGAATACGGCAGCACCCTTACTTCCTTCCCAGCCTCTTTCTCGGAGTTTGAATTCAGAAATGCTTACCTCTATCTCACCTCTGCAGACAAAAAACTAGCTGGAAGGCAGGACCCTACCCCCCTCCACACCAACTATGTCAATGTTCTTAGACATCACATTCTGTAGTAATTAGAACAAATTTTACACCTTGTACTCGTTGCAACTACACACACCACCCGTTTCTGTTCTCCAATTTTTTTTATGTTGCCGCTTAAACAAATCACCTGTTCACTTTCTATTTCAAGTCTCTATCACAAACAAACACAGCAGTATACGTGCTACATTATATCTACTCATCGTCTTCATCCATTATCATCTGTCCTTCCTCGTAATCCCCATCCGTATTCTCAGCAGGGCCACCTGACATCTCTTCATGTTCCTCTTTGTACCCGTTCTCCTCATCTTCTATATCTTCTATTTCACTCTATTCCTCCAAACCTTCATCATCGTCCAGCTGGTCGTTTGGGTCTTCTCCTAGCCAAAAGTCCTCATTTACGAACTTTGGTCGAAACGCTGGCTCCCTGGGCAGCGCGTCAGAGAGCTTGTATCCTTGAGGTACAAAGTACATGTAATACCTCAGGTAATTCTCTTTCACCAACGCATCAATGTACCCAGCTCCCGCATGAAACACATCCCCTCTCCCAATAAACACAGATTAAGGCGGAACCGTGAACCTCTTCAAAACCATTGTACGTGATAACCTCCCCAAAATCTTGTCATCCGTGACATACATATTGTGTGACCTCTCAAATCCCCATATCATAAACTAACTCTCCCTAGAGGCCATCACGAAGAAACCCAGAATCTCTCCCTTATCCTTTTTCACATTCGTTAACCCTCGAAAATCAGTGTGCAACACATGTTTTGGGCATCCCCTCTCCGTACCCAACACACGCCCACCGGTCTGCGGCGCATACATCCTTTTCTTCGCTTCGCTGTTGCTACAAAAGCGAAGAGCCGATGCAGTTTGCCCAAACCTCGCATCTAGCAACGCCCGCTTTCTCACTATCATCTCATTCTTCTCATCAGATTCCATGCGATCAACAATCTCCTTCTTGGTCCTAATTTATCGTCCAGTTTCCTGCATCCTGTACCCAGCATTCTTTCCTTCCCCCGCGTTGATGATGGGATTCCATTTCGTTCGGTTCTCTTCAAACTTCAAGTCTGGCTGCTCCTTGAAGTCCTTCTCAAAAAACTCCAGCAACCCTTCCGTCAAATCTTCATCTACCACCACGCCCCTCTTCTTCGCCTCCTCTGACATACCTTCGTCAGTTCCAAAGTGTTCCAAAACACAGAAACCATTTTCCATCAACTCCATTCTCGTCGTCGCAAAGTACTCTCGAGCGAGATCATCTTTCTCCATCGCCACCATCCAAAGAGCTTCTTCTTTCCTCTCCGCTTTCCCTTCAACGGAAGCTTCACTCCAAGAACTGGCCGTGCTTGTGCTACCCAGCTCCTTGTGCACATTCCGGGCGGCATGCCAGTACACCGCATGATGGACCGCTCTAAAATCTGCCACCCCCCAACATTCCGCCCTGTGCTCCTTTCCCAAATGAATCATCTCCATCCACGGATGCTGATGTTTCACTGCATTCTTCCCTCCCGGCCACTCACTCGGTAGCGCATTCACGAGACTCGTCCATGACAAATCCAGTCCACCAGCCCACTGACCTGCCTTATTCATTCCTTTCGGTGTTTTCTCGGGATTCTTATCTTCAAATCCACGCATCGTTCCTTCCTCCACCCCTTCCTTCTCGTCCTGAACGAACCTACTATCATTCTCACTGCCACCAATTTCATCCTTGCTCGACGAGATCAAGTTTATTTTCTGTTCTTTGAAGAACTTCTTCAAAGCCAGCTTCGTCATATTCCTGCGTAAAGAAACAACCTCCATTGGTACATCTCCAGAATTGGTCTTCACGGTGCCCTTCTTCATCCTCTTTGGAGCAGGTTGGATTTCTACCTCATCCTCATCGTCAGTAAGATCAATTTACCTCCTATTCTTCTTATTCTTCTTGCTCCCAGCCATGGTACTTCAATCCTATTTCAGCCGGCCCGGAGCAGTCTTTTTCCGTGAGCTCCGCCTCAACCCTGATGGCTCTGCTTCAGGGTCTTCCCCCTGCATGGAAGCTTCCAACAACATGGGAGCTTCTTCTGTCTCCTTCATCGAACAAGTCCTCCTCCGCGTCAGCAAGTGGAGCCTTCCTCGTCTGAAAGACCTCCACAATATCGTCGTCGGAGTCCTCGATGATGCTGACGCTCGCTCCCACGGGCTTCTTCATCGCGTGAGAAGACTTTCCTGGAGTTTTGGAAGCTTCCTAAGCAGGCTTGTCGACCTCCAGAACAACCACGTTCTCAGGCTGAGGTGTAGAAGACTTGCCAGCCCCGGACTCTGGAGTAGGACTTTGCGGAATCTCGATTGGTGCCATCATTGACGTATCCCACGCATACAAACCAGCCCAGAACAACTCGCTCAGCGTACTTGGTGGGTCTTCAGGACCTTAAAAACGGTAAGGGTACTTCGCGCTTCCATGAATCATAATCTTCGTCCTCCAGATCAGAACCAAGTCTTCCCCTTCTAGGGCAGTCACGCTTAGAACATGCCCATGGAGCGAACGGCAAAGAGCCTTCCCGGCATCACCGGCGGACCCCTCACGTCTCACCTCCGCGGTTCCCACTTTCACGCTGCTCTTTTCTTTCCCAACCGTCACAAACAAACGCACCGCATCGGCGCCTTTCACCACCGGCGTAGCAGCGGGCGAAATCTTCTTCGTCATTGCTTGGGGTGGTGGCATACGCAGCGTAGTGCCCTTTGCCCTCCCTCTCCCTCGTGTTAGGGGCCACATTTCTGACACCCCTGCACTTCGGTTCGATTGTCTTGAATCCCGCCCCCTTTTATGCTTGCGAGGTGGCATCGCAGTTAAAAACGGCTGAGAGAATCGAAAAGGTTGTTTACGACCGTCGAGAACGCTCGCGAGATCGGTCAGATAGTTGAAATTTTCACTCCCGTTCCATTCCGTCTACATCATCACGGATGCGCGTCTGCTCAATATTAGTGTAAACTATACACTGTGCCTCTATAAAATCTCATAGCATGATCGTGGGACGGGTACAAAGCTACATCAACCAACTAAAATCTATAGTACAATTGTACAACAATGTTTGAGGAATAAAGAAATAAATAATATTTGTGGCGGACTAATTTCACTCGGGGAGAGCGGACCGGGGTGTCGTGGCGCTTCATCGGTGCACCGATGAAGTGCCACGACACCCCGGTCTGCTGTCAACGGCGCGTTGGCGGTGCCACGTGTGCCAGAACCCCAGTTCCATCACACACGGCGGGTTGAAAGCCGGCGAATTTCACCGCTTACGGCTCGTTGGCGGTGCCACGTGTGCCAACGCTCCAGCTTCATCACTCACAGCGCGTCGGGACAGCGGACCGGGGTGTCGTGGCGCTTCATCGGTGCACCGATGAAGCGCCACGACACCCCGGTCCGCTGTCCCAAAAAATATTTTTGAGTTTTTTCGAAACGAGCGGCTGGACAAAGATGATATTTTATATTTTCAACATTCCATCCGAGCCACCCCAACCAAACGTGTGCGGCTACATAAAAGCCGTCCCCACCCCCCCCCCCCCCCCCCGGAACACCTTTCACGGCCTACCTTCCTGGTCACACCTTCTACCGGGATATATTCAGCTTCCTCCACAACCGAAAGTATGTCTTGGTTTGCGGAAAGAGAACGATATATTTCCATAGAAGGTGGCACACCCTCACGCTTCGAAACTAGAAATAGGACATTTGTTATATGAGGTAAAGTTATTACATCTTCTATCTTTATTTTGTAATAAGGATGTCCTATTCCTATGCTGCTTGCGGAGGTTTTCACACACCCTCACGCTTCATAGCCCCTCACGCTTCGTAGCTAGGTATAGGACATCCGTTGGATGAGATGAAGTTTGTACATCTTTTATCTTTATTTTATGTAGCGGATGTCCTATTCCTATGCTGCTAGCGGAGGTTTTCGTATTTTTCCACAACCATATGACTAAGAATATGGCAACCATAGTAAGTAGGAATGCGAACGTGGCACACCTTCACGCTTCGTAGCTAAGATTAGGACATCATTTGTGTCACATAGGAATAGTACATCTTCTAATTTTATGTCCTAATACTCTGCGGCTTGGGGAGGTTTTCGTATTTTGTCACAACTATCTGGCTAAAAATGTAAATAAGATGCCAAGATATACGCCAAGATATAAGACACGGCTGGTATGACAGGGCGTTGGCGGTGCCACGTGTACCTCTACCACAGCTTCATCACTCACGGCGGGTTGAGACAGCGGAACGGGGTGTCTTGGCACTTTATCAGTGCACCGATGAAGCGCCACGACACCCCGGTCCGCTGTCCCAGGCTGTCGTTCAAAAATATGGAAAATAAAATATATTTCTGGGACAGCGGACCAGGGGGTCCTGGCACTTCATCAGTGCACTGATGAAGCGCCACTCCACCCCGGTCCGCTTTCCTACCAGCCGTTCCCTATAACCTCGGGTATATGTTTGCAATCACCAAGTTCGGTATCCCTCGAGTGTCGCCACTTTCCCTGACACCTCTTTACGGCTTCACGTGCATCTCAGGCATCTTGCACATCTCCCCATCGTGTCGACAGAACCTGGTTCGTGCTGTATCGTTGCTATCCTCTCCCGCCCGCTCCCGTCTCCCGCGCATTCCCATATATCGTCGGCAGTTATCACCAGCCCGCTGCAGTCTTCCGTGCGCTGTTTCCTCCCCTCCGCTGCCATCTCCCGTCCGCTGCCATCTCCCGTCCGCTGCCATATCCCGTCCGCTCCAGAAATTCGAATCAGAACCCGTCAACGCACCCTCTTCCCGTGCATGCATAAAAGGGCTCCACATGGTTCATCGAGGTCTACGTCACCGACACCCTCAAGCTCCGATATGAAGGTTGGAAAACTATATGGCTCCGGAGATGAGCTTGTTACAGTATGCCTCGCAATCCGCGATCATTACGCGTCGACAATGCGAGATGAAGACCGGCCAAGAAAGGTGAGACACAGCGAGTTCGTTGATTTCGTTATGAAGAATCGCAACGTCCTACCGCTGGCAAACAATTACTTCTATATCTTGTGGATCCAGGACATTCGACTTTTACTGACAGTGAACTACAAATCGTATCTCTGAAGGGGTCTTATCGTCAGCTATACCTCTCAACGAGGTTATTAAACATCTTACACGGTGATAGGGACTGGCGTGTAAGGGACTTCTAGAATGCTTATACCGAGGTGAACTTTAAAGAAATACAGAAGAATGTGACTTTGAACGAGTTTTTCAAGTCCATGACTATACCTCCTAAGCGAGTGGGACGGGTGGTCCCCCCCTTTGCCACAACCGTTGCCACACATTTCCAAATAATTCTCTTTCTCTCGCTCATTCAGAAAGCTTCCAAAAAAAAAGAATTGTAGGCCAGAAGAGAAAAAAAGAGGAGACCAGGGATATTTCCCACCTTTTGTGAATGTCCAAATATCCAACAAACTCCAAGCTCAGCGTGCTGGCTTTGGTGTGCAGCTCATAAAGAAGGCATGGGATTGTTTCTCTCAATTCCTGGGATTCCCTACTGTAAAGGTCATGTTTTTCCCATTCATCTGAGTTATGTACGACGAAATGCAGTTTCAAGCGATTGAGACGAGGGCAGAGGGTTTCTTCTACCAGGATAACGACCATCGCTTGCGACCGAGCAAAGGTGAAACTGTTATTGAAACAGAGGTCATCGCTTGGACACGGAATTTACCGCAAGACATCGATGCTGCCCTCCGAATGCTTGCGAAGGAGTTTATTTCGGACCTCAAAAAGGCTATTGTGAATGAGCAGTTCTTCTCAATTTCCGAACCAGGACGATGGACAGTTATGAAGACGTTTACCAGAGACCCATCACGGGCGTTTGCTCAGAGATTCGATAGTTTCTCGAATTCGCTTGTGTCCTCCGTCATGGAGGCCATAAGACCGTTGAAACTGAAAGAATCAGTGAACGTCCCTGGTAGGGCGGTAACGCCGTTATCCAAAACAGAAGCTGTCACAAAAATTGAAGATGATGTGGAGGAGGTGGAGGGAATTGGGAAACCAATGGAGCCGAAAGAGGGGAGAGGCGAAGAAGGAGATGGTGATACGAACATAGTGGCCCACATTGGGAAAGGAAGTACTGGTGACGAAGCGTCCGGGGTAGGCGTAATACCTCCACCATCCATTGCGTCGTTGGATGGCAAAAATGGCTTTCCGAAGTTGTGAGGAGGAGATGGAGAAGTACTTTCGTTTGTGCAATTGCGGGTTTCAGGATATGGTAGAGATGGACGAGACGTTGTGCAGAGATAGTTTGTCTCCGTTAGGAACAGTTCAACTGGTTCTCATGGACCCTCCGTACAACATCCGAGGGAACAAGAACCTAAACAACATTTGGTACGATGTATTGAGCCCTCAGGACATGAAGGAGGCAGCAAAGCTTCTATCAATACTGCTACGTCCTGGGGGCCATTTCGTCATCTTTAGTGCTTTCGTGCAGGTCCAGCAATGGAGAGATATACTTTTTGCCATTGGGGCAAAAGACGAAAACGGAGTACCAAGGAGTTCCTTTATTGTGGACCAGGTCCCAATGCACTTTGTACTGTCGCAAGGCAACCCATGCGTAATCCTTGACGTAGGTCGTGCTCCCTTTTCCCTGCAATGGAGTATGATATACATGGAGTTCGAAATGGTCTCAGCTACGCGCAGCAGTATGTGATGGTGAACTATGAGAACTTCAACTTCGTGCAGTCGAGGTACCCGGGGTAACACAGTGTCATTGACCAGGTACCCCCCATGTCTAATGGGGAGACTATTCAGTGGAAGAGAAAGAAGAAAAGTGGGCGCTACGTTTTACAAAAGTTGAGGTCCGAACAGAAACCTCGGGCATTGTTGAAGGAGCTAATCAGTCGGTTTTCCCAGGCTGGGGATATTGTGGTCGACTTGTTTGCGGGGACGTTTTCGACAGCAATGGCATGTATGGAGTTACAACAGCATCGTAGGTTCATCGGGTGTGAGCCGGACCCTGACTGCTTTGCCCATGCTAGGCACGCCGCAACTGTTCAATTGACATTGTTCCTGCGTGATTATGAGACGGATATCCAGGTAACGCAGGAAGTTCGGAATGCTATGATTAGAGTGTTGAACTTATTTCCGAAGTGGAATATCCGCCCATCGAGATCATGAAAGGCTCCATCCGGCTACCCCCATTATCAAAAGTTTCCTACGTATATTTTGGACTTTCTTGCGTCAATGTGGCGGGATGAGAGCTTGGTTACGACTGGTAGACGTAAGGCCCTTCACGAATGGCCTAAAACTTTGCAAGGAAAGATGGGGCTTCTGGATTGGAATGCAATGTTGGCATTGGAAACGACGATGTGTGGTTGCCGTATCGGGAAGTCGAAGATTCGCCACCCGGGCGCAGGAGTGGGGGTTTTCACTACACTCCGATTCATGGAAAATGAAGAGATGTGTTACTTCTATCGAACACTGGTGTACCATGACCTAACGCAGAAAAAAGAGGTACACAAGAAAAATGGTGAAGGTTTATTGGGAGCCACTTCCGAACGCTTTCGGAAGTATGCGATGGAGTTTAATGTCCGCGGCGATATATTCCATAACCGCCCAGAAAGAAGACAAGGAGTAAGTTTAATACCTGTATGGCATATCCCCGCTTCTTTTTCATTGCGTGGAAAGATTAATGATCCGAAATATATGGAAGGTGATAAAGACATTGATGCATTTGCAAATGGCGTGACGAAACGAAGGACTGCAAATGTGCGGGTCATTCGAGCTCCAAATACAGGACGTACCCCGCATCAACTACGAGAATACCAAATGCTTGCGGTGCGAGCACTTTGGAAACTGGAAGTGGGAGAGGAGTTGTTCGCGGATTATGGAGTAGAGTATAGCTGGGGTACATCGGCAAATTCTATTATAGTAGTCGATTAGAACGTGTAGTAAATTAGCTACATGTAAAAAAGCACCCTAAACTTCGATAATGAAGTGCCACTTATTGCATTCCAACTTCGTCGTTGAGCACGAACTAGAAACTAAACACTTTAGCTCAAGTGCAAGATGGAATTACGTAGATACATAAAAGGTAGTGAAGGGCATCGATTATGATGCGAAACCTTGTACGTTTTTTAACATTATGAGAACTATTCAGAAATGGAGATTTCGGTGTCATTTTTTCGTTTCGGAATCAGGACATAAAAAACCGCACTCGGTGATTTCTACCACACTCCACTCGATTGGGGGTGTGCATTCGATCGGTGACGTTCGATCATGGCGAGTGCCAAACACGTCGAGAGCAGAGCAGTTCCAATTCCAGTGACCTTCGATCACGGTCAGCGGCTAAGACTTCGTGAGCCCAGCGTCAACCGCTAGGAACCGTTCGGATTGTATATGGCGAAACGTAAGATGAGGGGGGTGAATGCGGAGGAGGTTAGCGGTCACGCGTCAAAGAGCCGAAGGCGTGGCGAAACGGTAAGTGGGGAAGTTCGCACCACTCGTAGTACGCGTGCGCCTCGGAGTGGTTTACGTGGGAAGGGGAGAAAGGGTGCGGCGAGGAGCGTCGAGGTCAAAACATCGGAGGGAACGGAACGAACGGAACGAGCGGAGCGAACGGAGCGAACGTTTAGCATTGCGGTGACGAAACCTATTGCGAGCGCACGAGATGAAGAAGTTATTCCCAAGAAAAGCATGGGAGCGCAGCGAGGTAAGGCGAAGAAGGTTTTGCGGGGTCGTCGGGAGAGAGATGGTCGTCGAAGAAGCGCAGAGACTGCGCAAGCTTTAGAGAAGAGCGATAGCGGGGATATGATGGTGAGGGGTAAAGAGCTTCGTACGGGTGTCGACGGAAGAACGATAGCAAGGAGTGGTACCATATTAGGTAGTGGGGATCTCCGAGGAAGAAATGGAACTAAGGGTGATAAAGTGGCTAAGACTGGTGTACTCGAAGAGATGGAAGGAGAAAGGAAGCGAGTGAGGTGTGGTGAGCCGGTGAGGACGTGAGGAGTGGAGAGTTTGGTTGTTGTGACGCAAAATAGAGTGCCAGAGAAGGAAAGCATTGGTTTCGAGCAAGAGAATGCGAACCGGGAGAAAGAAGGAGTGGGGCGTGTGCGGCCAATGGCAGAACGTGAAACAGGGGAGGGTATTGAGAGAAGAATAGGGAGTGTGGTTCATGGATTGGGGGCTGCTGAAGTTGTGGAGAAGGAGGAGATAAGCGACGAGAACATGCGGACGGGAGAAGGGTACGACGTAGAAGTGGTGGATCAACCAAGGAAATTGTTGGCGGGACAGCAGCGGTGGTTGAGAGGGATTTTGAAGGGAAGGACGACGGTCGTGGAGAAAGCGGAGGTAGAATTCGAGGAGATGAGTGGGGCTCTATAAAAGAACTAAAAGGGAATGAGGAGAACTTAAGCGTATTGCCACGGTCTGCACTCGTTCAGAGGGTGAATTAATTGAAGGGACAGTTAGGAAATATGAAAGAAGATCACTTTACATTGACGGTGAGTTTGAAGCTGACGCAGGAAGAGTTGGGACGGCTGAGGGAGGAAAATAACCGGCAAAATGTGTTGATCGAGAGTCTTCGGGAGGAAGTGAAGGGAAGGAAGTGAGGTGGTGGAGGAAACAAGGTGATAGGGCGCCAAAAGTATGATATTGGAGTGGATGAATGTTTTTATGGAGTCGCAAGGGCTGTATATGATGGTATTCTTCATTATGCGAAGTTGGAGGCGTCTGAACTTTGTTTCGACACGGAAAACGTTGGTAGGAGCTATAAGAACAAGAGTGAGACGGTGGGGGAAAGTAGAGAGGGGAGCATGTTTGTAGTTGGAGAGAAGGAGATGGTGCCTAGGTGCCCAATTCAGATTGCATATGAGATGAAGGCGTATACACCATGGACAGAAGGTGGAAGTGATGTGTTGTTGAAGTATTTGGTTGAGACAGAAATAATGGGAGAGACGTCGGAGACGATAAGGGAAGCGAGGAGGAAACAAGAGTGCGTGGAAAATGTAAGCTCAGACAAGTGTCTGAAGCAGCGGGTGAAGCAGACGATAAGCGGTGTGATTGGGGTGCGAAAGCGGGCTTCTCGGGAGAAATTATTCTCTTTACTGGGATATGATTTGATTGCGAAGCGGGCGAAGCCTAGCGAGGGGACGGAACTTGGTGAGAAGTTGAAGAAGCAGATGGAAGAGGCTCGCCAGAAGCTTATGAGAAGTGAAGAAGATTGGATGAACAAGTTGTGTGCGTGGACAATGAGCCGTTTCGAAGATCTTGCGTACTCTGGGTCAACTGTGCATGCTCCCCAGTAGAGCCGTGATGATGAAGACAAGTAATTCAAGAACAGAATGGCAGTGGCAGTGTTGCAGGAGTACAATGGGATACGCAGTGGAGACCAAATGTAATGGGGAAAACCATTATTTAGATGGGACGGTGATCCATCTCGCCAGACTTGATTCGTTGATTGGGTGTGTTGTGAAAACGATGAACGAGGGTGTGGGATGTGGAGAACAAAGGTAGCTCTTGTTTTCTACATTGTATGGGAGGTATCTGCCGAGGGCAGTGGAGGGTATATTGAAGGTGGCATAGTAGTTGGTGAGAGACGAGCACGGCGAAGAGTTCGAGAACGATGAGTTTTTAGAGGGGGATCCGAGTTGTGTGTCCGGAAACTCGGAGAGAATTGCGACGGTTGGGCTGTGGATTCCATCGAGGGAGACGGTATATCTAGCGGTGAGGGGGGAATAATTTGTGGCGAATTTTACGCGGAGACTTGGAGCGGTTCTCGATTGCTACATAGCGGCGTGCCGACAGGAGGAGCCCAATTTCAGTCGTTTGGTTGGACACCGGGAGGAGGGTAGGGATGGGGCAGAAAGAGGAGAGGGGAGAGGGCAGGGTGAATAAGAGTGGGGGGAGTGGAGATAGCTGTGGGATGATGAAGAGGTGGTATATCTTCTTCATCACATACCTATCTCCAATCTTTCGTGTGGAAGAGGGTGGTAGTGATTGGGTTATGAGAATCCTATGGAATGATTGCTATGCAGGGGGTGGGAGATAGGGCCTGGAGGTGGGGTCCCGGTAGAATCTGCTGAGGTGGAATCTATGGAAACGCCAATGGAGGCGGGACTTGAAGGGGGTGCGGGGTAGTTCTGGCGGAGAACATGAACGGAGCCAAGGATAGAAGAGAAGGGGATGAGTCCAAACCTTGGAGAAACGTTGTCGGATGTGGAGTGGGTTGAGATGGGAACTAAATGGGCGGTGTGATTGTGTTCGTCGTCTGTTGCCCATCGGAGGCATACGCAGTTGAGGGTGAAATCGACTTCGTCATTTGGTGGGACGAACTCCATGAACTGAACGAATGCGAACTCCTTGTAAGATGGAATGGAAGAAGGAAGGTTGAAGCGAAGAAGAGATATGGGTTTGCAGACCCAGACGATGGGGGTGGAGTTGGAGGAGCTAGGGCCTGCGACCAGGATGTGAGAGAAATTTGGGGATTTAAAATGACCGAAGGTCGGGGCGGCAAGTATTCGTTGGATGAGAGGGACTGGAGGATCCTGGAGCGCGAGCTCGTTCCGCTCTTCAATGTAGTGGTCGAGTGATGGGACATAACCGCCGGCAGCGTAAGCGGAGTTGACTACGGTGACTCGGGTGCGACGGAGAGTGGGGGAGTTCTCTAAGAGTTCTAGGACTTCGAGAGAAAGGGTGATGAATGAAGGGAGGGCGTGTTTTCCAATCTGTTGGAGGATGGAGAGAGTGTGGGTGGGGAAGAGGTCTTGTAGAGAATTGGGATTGAAATGAAGATTAGAGTGGAGGAATTTGTGGGCGGTGATGAGATCAGCGAATGAGATGAGTTTTACATCACGGACCAAACCGGATTGGCGGGATTGGATGGGAGTGGCGATGGCAGGAGAGAAGGAAGTGATGGACGGGTTGGTGGAAAGAGGGTTCCAATCTTTGGCGGCGTTGGAGTGATAAATGGCGCGAGTGGTTTCTTCATGGGCACTTGACCTGCGCTTTGAGGTTTTGGAGTAGTGTGACTTGAAGAGGGACTGGGCGTGTTCGAATATGCCGGCATCGTTGAAGAAGAGGCCTCCGAAGCGGCGAATGTCCTCGACGATGTGGTCGAGGAGATGGAACTTGAAGGTGCCAAGGCTGGAAGTGTGGTGGCGGCCGAGGACGAGTACGGCTGTGCGCTTGAAGCAGTCGATTTGGAATTGGAGGTCGGTGAGGCGGGAGTCGGTCCATTCTGTGGAGGTGTTGTATCTCATTGAGAATAGGAGAATACCGGAGTACTTGGTGAAAACGGAAGTGATGGCAGCTGCATGGATCTTGTCACAGCAGCGGTCGAAGAAGGGTCCAATGAAGGGGAAGACCATGTCGAGTGAGCGGTAGTCTTTTGCTTCGAGCATACCACGTAGGCCGTCGGAGGTGAAGATACCCTTAAGGGTTTGACCGTTGTCGGAGGAGGAAAAGTCGATGTAGAGTCCTGTGGCTGGGGAGTACTTTTCGATGGCGGCGAGGATGGTGCTCGCGTTTTTCAGGGTGGAGGAGCGGACGGAGTTGAAGGAACGACGGGACTTGGACGAACGGGTAGTAATGGAGAGTGATTCTGACTTGAGTCTCTCGATGGATACGAGCTTGATGAGCTTGGAGATGCCGAGGTGGAAGTTATGAGATGGTTCGAAGAAAGAGATGTTCTAAGGGGAGAGGAGTGGGGTGATGCAGAGGAGAGGGTAAGATTCGAAGAGAGAAAAGTATTTTACGAGGGAAAGGGAGTGGAGTGCTTGAACGGCCTTTTCCTTGGTGTTTCGGGCGATTCTAGGCTTTCTAGCGAGGATTTCTAGCGAGGAGGGCCTTTCAGCATCTTGAACGAGGGTAGAGTGTGATTTGCGGGCAGCGAGAGTCTGGGTCTGGGATCAAAGAGGGGGGAAGGAATATGTAGGTGAGGTCGGAGCGTGGGACGGTACATCGGTGGCATGGATGTTGGGGGTGGGTGCTGTGGGAGATGGCGAGAATGTCCATTGCTTTTGGGATGTCTGCGCAGTAGCTGGCGATGATTGGGTGACAATGGCGGAGCACGCCATTAGAATCACGGGAAGGGAAGCCGGTGAGCCCGGAGGAGAGAAGATGGTCGAGGAGGTTGGAGATGGCACGCTGGATGAGTTGCATTTTTGTAGAGCGGGAGATGCTGGATGAGGTTCGAGGGATGGTGTCGGGGTCTTGAGAGGGGGTGGTGAGATTCAAAGAGGTTGGAAGGTATCCGAGAAGGGTGAGGTTGTCGGTGATACATTTGCAACGGAGCGAGTCGAAGAAGTTGACGAGGGGGATGTGAAGGGGGTAGGAGGTGATGGAAGAGAATTTGAGGAAAGTGGAGGACTTATCGGAGTATACTTGGACGAAGCCGATGAAGGAGTCAAAACCGTTGTTCTCAGGGGTGTGCCAGATGCAGGAGTTATTGGAGGACTGCATGATTGCGTGCTTGAGGGCTGGGACAGCTTCGTTTCCGAGGGAGGAAGCCATGGGGCTAGCGAAAGCGGGAGCGCCGGTTGAGGTTGTGTGGGGGACGTGGTGGAAGAAGATGTTGTCGGAGTGTGCCAGTGCGAGTTGTCGTTTAAGGACTTGGAGTGCATCCTTTCGGAAGAGGGTGGCCGTGAAGAGGTGCTGTGGGTCGTGGAGGTGGTGGGGGTGAAACCGATGTTGGTGACTCGGTGTTCGAAGAGGTCCTTTTGAAGTTTGAGACACTGGGAGGCGGAGGAGACGGCGTTATGGAAGGCTGACTTGGGAAAGGAGGGGTCGTGGAGGAGAGAGATGAGTTCGTCTGCCTTGCGGTGGCCGAGGGTAGAAGCGATGGAAGAAATGTAGAGGACCATTCGTTCGAGGTGGGGGTTGTTGAGGAGAGGGAAGAAGGGGGGTGGTGGAGGAGATGGGAAGTGGGAGAGGGAGCAGACGGGGGGCCTACGATATGGTAGGCGTCTTGGGTGTGGACGGAGAGGGACAGCTGTTGCTGGTGCTAGGAGTCGTCGTCGGCGATGGGGACGTTATCGGAAGGGCGATTGGAGAGAGAAGAAGGGGGTGGTGGTGGGAGTTGGGGTGTGGAATTGTGACGCTTTGTGCGTTGGGGGGAAGTGAGGAACGTTGCCGCCGGGGGAGATTAAACGCTTGTTGGCGGTGAGACGGTTGGGGCATTTTCCTTGGTGCCTTTGAATTGCGGGGATGGTGCGAGCGAAGAAGGAATAGCCTTCAAAGCAGCAATTAGGCATGGCGGGGAGCGGTGTGGGGGTGTTGGGGGAGAGAGGGGTACGTAGTGGTGGGGAGCGCAATATGGCGCACGGAGGGTGGCACGGAGTGATGGGGGAGGTAGCACGTGATGCGAAGGCGTTTCAAAAGTGAGATAATAAAAGGCCGATATCTGATATGAGAGTTGTTGAATAGATGTGCTGGATCTCTATAGAGAGTTCCTATTCGAATGGTTTGTATTTTTCCAATCGTATTCCACAAGCAGCTATCTATTTATATATGCCCCTATTTGGGGATATATATATATCCCTATTGGCCTCCGTTAAGTTCTAAATATGTGCCACTTACACACTTACATTGGGTTCGGAAACTGGCATGAACAGAATTAACATGCTAGTTTGTCTTCCATACAAACTAGCAAGATGGAAATAATCGTGAATGATTCTTTCCACACAAACTAGCACAAGTGGAAACGTGGAAATATTTTGGAAATTAAGCAATCCAAATTTGGATAAATTCAGCGGTTTCTCGATCACTTTAATTCGGTCATTTTTGACAAAAAAAACTAGCATTCCGATAACACCGACGGAGGTTGGGTAACTATACGTCAACGCCACAGTCGTCACTACTCATGGAGGTGAACAATCCGCGAAGACTTGATACTTAGAGCCAGAAGCCCTTGCTTGGCAAGGGGCAATCTACTTGGGGGAGCGATGCTCAACCCTCTAAGTACTGAGCTCGGCGCACCGCTGACAGTGGTGCGCCGGCCAAGATAATCTGGAAAATATCTAAGCACATACGGCAATGCTGGATGCACTGCCTCTGGCATATCCGTGCTACACGTGTGGTACTCAGACCCACTAAGCCGCGCCTCGAGCTTTGAATTACACGTGTACGTCGGTGGAAATGATCTCAGTGAGGCAACACGCTAGTAGCGGTGAAGCTCATATATGTATACTAACGTATTATGCGGAAAATAACTAAGTCCATACTATTACCTCCAAGGAGTCTTGTACTTCAACTCGTCTGTCGCACGTGTGCAAGATGTGAGACGTGCTTGCTGGTTTAATGACTGGAATGAAGTTGTTAGCTTCGCAATCAACGACCCATTCAAACCCCTTTCTGGACGACTATCCGTCCATGGTAGGCACATAAGACTGCGACCCCGGAACGTGCTGGCGGGGAAAATTGTTGACATGTTTCACGGAGGCAGCTAAAATTTCATTGGTTATTGGACCATTCTTCTTACCCTTCGAAACAGCATCTTTACGAATCCACTGGGTACGTGGAAATGGCTTGCAAATATTCTCACTCTGGCTATAAAGAGCATGTAAGGGTCCGAATTAGACGTTACATTCTTTCCGTCAATGATGAAGAACGGAGGTGCTTTGAATCCAGAAGCACAACAAATGAAAACGGCTTTAATATGCTTTTCAACCCCCTGGGGCTTTTTGTACTACGCGACACCCACTATTTTTGGACGACGTGGAACCAAAGATTTCGACGCTTTACTCAATGTAGAGTCCACCTAAGTTTCATGCACATTCCAGAGTCGAGATGGGTCAATGATATGACCATCAACCTCTGTACCGAGCTTTCCTACGACGTCAAAGAAGGTCTGGATATGTTCGTAGTTCTCTCCTTTAAGTTTAGTGTTGTCTTTTGGATAGAACTTTTGTACTACAGCTCTCTGTGACGTGCCCGAAAGTATCGAATTGCGTCTTTGAAACGTATGCCGTTCTTGCAACCAGATCGTTTGTCCTATCCAAAATGTGCCAAAGCGTGCTTTAAAGTGTCGTTATCAACTGCAAAACCAAGTCTTGCCGCCCCTAGCTTGCGAATAACGATCCTTTTCTCTTCACCAGGCGTTAAGAATGTCTTACCGCCAGTTTGGGACTTGGTAGTATCACACAGATGACGTTGAAGGGCCACTTCATTCTGTGTGTCGAAAATTTGTTTGAGGTTCTACATCCCAGATTGGCTCAACGATGTGTGTGCGCTGATTGCTCGTATAGAATGCTCTCGTTTTTTCCTGAGGCATGGACATGCAACGTGTTTTAGATATCGGTGCCGCTCCGGTCATTCTCTTATTTCTTTGTGGTGGGTTGCATGGCATCTCATTGACAGAGCCATACGAAGCATTTGTTTTCAAGAGCGAGTCTTTAGACCCAATCAATTTGCCGCAGATAGGACAATAAAACCATCAAGTGGAGGTTTTGCTGCTTGACAAGAACTACGTTTTCATATGCTTAGATCGCGAGTTTTTTTGTAAGTGGCTCCTTTTTAATTCAATTTCATCCCTTCATTGAGACGATTACATTGAACTAGATAGATCCGCAAACGGAGCATTACATGTAGAGGTAGAACTTTCTCAAAGAAGAATTTCACTACAGACCTTTTTCAAAAATGAGCCTTTTAGAAACTGTATCAAAAGTGAGTGTTTTGGTAGCAGTCGCTAGCGTACTATCACAGCCCCCGCCGTGGTAGTATCCGTTTCAATTAACAAGCATACGTAGGGCATATTACTGCCAACTCCTATGATCACAACTCACACCTTTGGCGTCATCAATGATCCACAAACCTGTCTCAAACATGATATTCAGTTGTGCTGACTCAACAAATCATCGCTCTCGACCTGCGTCGGCGACGTTGCGCTTTCCAAATATCCATGAAGTGTTAATCAATTATATCTAATCAAACGCGCGGCGTAACATCATCACTTTTTTTGTCAGCCTGAACTCTCTCCGCTCGTGTACAGTAGTAATTGTTGTGGGGCAAAGCCGGGAACGGAAAGAGACAACACAAACCGCGCCAGCAGCTACGCACACAAGGAGTTCAGCCTTGCTCTATCTTGGGGCAGAGCAGTGGCATAAATCTCCGATCAGGGCGACACGTGCCGGGCGTGACTCCGAGCCGCCTTTCCTGACTTACAGACGGAGTTCCAGGTTGGCAATCAGGGAATCAAAATAATGGAATTCACTGCATATGGCGTATCCTGCAGCAAAAGAGGCGAGATAGAGGGCAGCAAAGCAAACCGCACTGCGGAGTCCAGACTCGTGAGAGCGGGGAATAATATCCAGACAAAAAGGGCAAACCTGTACAACAGGGCGGAGTATAGCGAAGCCGTAGGAAGGGAAACAGAAAAGGTGTACAAAAGAACGATAAATAAAAGGCCATAACGACGGATTGGTGCTTCTCAGTGACCAAGGTGGATACCTTGTCCTGATAATCGGCGGTGTTCCCCGGGAATAAGGTGGCAGACCGTGCGCAAGCAGAACTCAAGCTAGAGCCGAAGCCTCGTTGAGGTTTACTTCCCGTACAGTGGCGGCAAGTGCCGCCAGTTATATACGGCTAAAAAATATCAACTGAAATATCCAAGTCCCCGGCACGCCGGCCAGCACTACCCAAGTATACTTCCATGGCACTCTTGCAACGGCGGATCTCATAATCGGGCACGAGCGCACACGTGTCACGCTAATCATACCCTTCGTAGGCGGATCCGTAATTCGGGCCAAATAGCCAAATAAACTTTATAATAATAGGAAGTTCAGCCAAAATAACAACGAATATATGAGTGGCATGCCTCTCAGTCTCTGCCAAGGGCAATTGCTCTACAATTGTATCAAAAAAGGCTTGGAATTCAACAAGTACATGATGAATAATTGTCAAGTGCGACATGATTTTTTTTGTAGGACTCTGTCAGGTCTTATTCTCAATCTCCAGCATCGACGCAAGCCAGTATTTTGGCTCCGAAAGAATATTAGGTGACGCGAAGTTGCTTACAGCTCTTCCAATGTCTTTCGTGGAAAAAGCGTCATTCTCGAGTTCGCTAATGTACTTCATGCTGCATTTCACTCCTGTCTGTCCGTATGCCTGATCTTTTGTCTCATGAGATGTATTGGGGAGGCTACAAGCGTAGCATAAGTAACGCCAATTGTCGCAATGTAACTAACAAAAAGGGCTCCATGTTGCGTATTTTCTGTCAAATTTCATTAGCATTTCTCAAATGCTTGACCTTGAGATGAAAAAGTTCCTGATGCATTAGCAATCTGAGGAACGACGCTCGCGGTAGGACTGCGGATCCAAGTTACATGAAAGCCCTCGCTAAATAACGATAGGGTCGAGTTTTGCTGTCCGTTACAAGTTCTTCATGGTATCGCCTCTTGGCCCAGGGAATCTCTATCGGATCCAGAAGATCTATTTAGGGTGCCATGGATAGCTTTATGGCGTGTATTACGTAGAAGAGTAAGTCACATCCGGCGAAGGAGAGCTTCGACCCAATACGAATCTTTCCCACTTCGAATTCCATTCTCAATTCAGGCATGAAGTATGCTATTGCCTGACTCGTAACGGTGAGGAGGAGGTCAACAACCAGTCTTGCTATAAAAAAGTTTGGGTTTCCATTTTCGTCTCGGTGGACGAATATCTGGTTTATACCATAGACGGAAGTGGGCTTCTTTATCTCAGGCATCCACGCTTCGGTTTTTTGCCCATTCTCTTCCCACCTCGACAATGCCATATGAAAGCTTTGTGAACTTCCACAGTGTGCGCCTCTTGGTATGGAACTCCCTTATGGGCACAATGCATATGTCCCGCCGAATAGGTCGGCTTTGAAGATAGGCGTCTTTGAAATCTACCACGCCTAGTTCGAATCCTAAACAAAGAGAGACGCTTCGTAGTAGTCGCACTACAATCACATTTGCATTGGTGCAGTATGTCTTGATCTAATTTTTGAGTTCATCGCAGATCCCGTGCGTCAGTTGCCCAGCCTTCAACTTCCGATGCCCCTCCTCATTTTCTTCCAACTTGTAAACAGTAGAGGAAGAGATTTTATTGGCATCTCTCGGTGCAGTGCAACGAAGGAGGCGGGAAAATACCACGAATACATCCGAGACCTTCCCATCTAGGAGGGCAGCCAGCAGACAGAGCTTCTGTGGAAAGGCACGGCGAATTTGTGTGAAAGCAGAGGCCAAGCCGTCACGACGGAGAGTAAAGAATTGAGCAGAAAATCGATTGTGCACCAATTCGGTGGGTGAAGGTATCCCCGCAGGAGGCTCGAGTCCATAGAAGTGGGAAAATAAAAAGGAAGTCTGCGAGAGCAGGGAATAGAGAAAAGAAAAAGATGGCAAAAGCTACGGTAAAAACCGAGGTTATTCCTGTACAGGGTCGAACGCGACAAACAGCCGTAACCCACTCCCACAGCTGGGTTCTTTAGAGGACACAGGGGGATAGACTACCCGTATGCAACGGAGACTCTTCCCTAGATAGAGTCGATAACCGCCGAAGGCGAAGGAGTCTAGAGCCAACCCTGGTTGCCCTACAAGAACAATTTTCAGTTTTAGGAAAGAACATCGGTTCATATATCCAAACGCGAAATATTACAACGAGATCTGGGTCTCGGCGCCTATGTTCTTGTACAAACACAAGCACATACTATGCGAGAATTTGTTCAGTTTACGTAGGTATTGTTTGGGAATGGAGAACGCTTTGCGTCCTGGATAAAACAGGCTCAAACCAACCACCGCCAAAGGAACAGAAACTCTCCTGCATCTGAAGACCAAGTTTGTCAGTCCAAAAGGCTAAGCGACGACCTTTTCACATGGATTTGGGACCTCGGAAACTCCCTTACGATCTTTCCTGTGTAGCTCTCTAGCCGTAAGCCCTCACATACGTAAAACCGTCGCATTTCTATCTTTCTTACCCAAGTCTTATGACCACTCTTCTTCTTACCGTCCACGATGAGTTTCTACTGCGCCCAGCAATTTCTTGGATACTCTACTCGATGCCTCCAACATGAGTACGATAGCGCCATCGCACTTGTAAAGAATTGCATTTCATTCCGCCAAGACATTTCTCGCACCTTGATGAGCGACCTTACCATTCATTTTCAATTTGAGAGTGGTAACAGGGAAAGCTGAAGCCGTACCATATCGAAAAAGTTTTGAAATCGCCCAGATGAATCTTAAAATCTTCATATCTCCTTCAGTACAGTCGGCACGGTCGACTGCTCACACAAAAATTGTGATAGATACAGTATAAATGATGGTGGAGGCTTTTCCTCCGTGGCGCAAAGATTCATTGAGTTTTCGTAGAAACCGTCTAAAAAAAAGTTCTGTGAGGTAGTGGAGACGAAGGAATTCCAAGAACGTATTATTTAGAGAGCCTTCATGCGAACATGCGAAGCGTTTCCGTGTCTACAACGCCAGATTCGTCGTCAGACACATGGACAATCTCCGCAAACTTATAGCTCACTACAAAATATACTAGACAAGTACTGTCAACTTCGATGACACTTGGATCTCTCCGTGTACTGATGGTAAGTATCGGAGGCTCCCAAAAGTACACTGCGAGCGCACCAGCTCTGCAAATCCCTAAACATTATTTTCAAAATGTCAATCTAGTTAAAATTCTTGCTACAATATTTTAAGAAGGCACAGCCGGTCGCCCAATGTTTTTGTACCAAGAAACGAGGACCCGAACTCGAAATGTAACCCAGCAACCGAACATCATTGAATCGCATATTATTTCTGAACTTTTTCTGAATAGAGCGTTGGTCACCACTCGCAAATATATAGCTTCTGCTTATTCTTCGGACTTCATCGAGTGTGCTATGCAGTTTATTGGGGACATGAAAGATCTTTAGACGAACGGAAGACAGATTACCTTGGTTTATGATGGATTTCAGAGTCCTCTAAGCATTCCCGTCCTGGAACTTCTCTCCAAAGCAAGCGTAGTTGCTCATGCATAATCTTGCCATACTATTGAAAATACCCTACTCTTCGATCTGAGTGCCTTTTCTTCTTTGAAGCACAAGTTTCGAACCACCTTAGATGACTGGTATCGATTAAGCGGCATGCGGGCGCGGTAATTCGAAAGCTTTGGACGAGTTAGCTGTGAAAGAGATTATAACAAAGGCTTACCAAGATACTTTCACCAAAAAAAACATCAAATCTGAGTTCGCTCTTCGTGAAATCTATCTATTTGCGCCATTTGATTTGGTACGCGCGACCACAAAGGTACTATGAGCCGTCTCGCACCGCCTCGATCGAGGACATGATGAGAATGATGGAAAATCTCGCTAACCGTTCGGTGGCGGCCGTAATTGATAATGTCACCGTCCACTCCTCTGGTTCTCTAGAACAACCTATAATGCGATGTTGACCATGGAGGTGGCCTTTGGTCTCCTGAGGCCTCACAACTAACAAAAGTCTTTGGAAAACAGTACATGATTTTGAAAGAAACCCAGTAGGGGAGGAGGGAAGTGATAGTGAGAGGGAAGTGATTTTTCGCACGAAAGCAAGGCGCGATATGTGGTTCTACTCTTCGGTCGCAAAAGTAAGGAGACGCCATTCACGTTCTGTGGTCCTTCGCATGAAAGAAAGCGATTGCAAAGAGAAATGCAACCAAGCGCTGAATACAATCCCTATCGTCAGTGGAAGCGGCTTAAAACAGCGGATAGAATGCACAAAGATGCTGGATTAGTGTCTGATATTCGTTCATTCTTTAATGTTCAGTTGTAGACCGCAAGGCGTTGTATATGGTATATTGAGTTTGAATGATGCTCTTGTGTTCGAATTGAATTGAAATTACAACAATTGCTGGTGAACATAAGCTCCATAAATATGCGTAGAGTGTTGACGAACAGCAACATAGAGGACACTCGGAGTTAGCGAGATCCTCAAAACAAAAAGGCTACTAGACCTCATCTCTCAATGGTCCTCATGGTTTCCAACTTTGAAGAGCACACACTGTAAAATAATTCGTGTGTTATTGGTTGCCATCGAGAGACATCAAGATTCTCCCCATAAAGATTTGTTGCATGGTGTTCTTTTGTTACATAAATAGAATATTTTCGAAGATGTGGAATACTTTGAAGCACAGTCTTTCGCCTCATATGACGAGAATAGACCTGGTGCATAACCGAGAATGAGTGCTGATAACCAAAAATAGCGGTCTGCACTTCTTCTTCTTGCCTTCTTTTTCTCATAATGAGAACTGCTGAACTGGTCCATCTCAACGCCAGCTTTGAATCAGCAGTGCAGTGTTTCAGCGGTGACAAAGAGCCACTACGGCATTCGTCTACCACAACAGAAGCTGAATTCCCTAATGCTGTGGAGTTGTACTAAGAAGAACGCGATGACGAAGAGTTTCTTGCAACTGCTTTGGGCTGCCCGCATAAAAGAGTTTATACGCCTTTGCTTTGTACCGTGACCAATGAAAAAGGCAAGTTCTTATATTTTTTCAATAAAGAATTAATTCCCGGGACGTAAGGGCACAAAAAAGGATTGGTTCATTTCAACTTCTCTTGAACAGTACGTTTCTCAATTTTATACGACTCTGGACCTGCAAAAAACTCGGAAAGCATGGGCAAAGAACAAGTTCTCTTCGCATGGATAAGCTCCTTGCCGATCTCTGTTTAGAGCTGGCTCCGTTTGCTCATCACCTAAAACAGTTGTGAGACTACTGGTATTCTTTGGACTTACTGTGAATACCGATTTTCAACAAAATGATGAGCCAAGATACGTTCCTGAATACACGGGCGGAACTTCGTACATACCCCATATATGACCATTTAGTAGATAAAGTCGACTCGCGGTGGCATGGTCGTCAAATCGTATTGAATTTCGCTCGGAATGCTTTGAAAATGGCAGTACTGGTCGTCGTGCGCTCTTTAGATGAAAATAAAGTGCGATATAAAGTCTGTAGTGCTGCACCATCGTTTATGAAAAGAAAATCAGTTAGTTTAGATTTCGCATTTACGCTGTAGCGGGCTGATCTTCTGATTATCGATTATCTAAATATTTTTCATGATAACGGGCTCGGCAACAAATTGCCCAAAAATGTTTGCAACGCTACACAAAATTGTGTCGAAATCTACGGAGGCGTTGGATAGAATGGTAGATGGAAAGCTTATTTCAGAGGCGAAGACGTCCGCTCTTTGTTGGACATAAGAAGGACCCCCAAACCTATTTGAATCCAGCTCCAAAATGCAGTTTTTTGATTGTTTTGGGTAAAGCTTGTGAGACAGACCTTGAACTCTGGTCGTTGACTGGTTCCAAGCCTTCTCAGTGAGTAAAATTCGAAGATTCTTGATGAGGTTGGGGAAGGGCATCATGGTCATTTTCTAGACCTGAAATCGTAGTCTGAATCAAATGTTTATTTTAGTTTGGTTTATATATAAATTTGACAACCATTGCTGAAGCGATGTGGACTTTTAGTAATAAAATATAGATATACACGCATATTTCCAGGTTCCATGTAATGAATGAATACCTGACATGTTCTGGGGCGCCAACTGCTGGCTCTTAGTGACGGTGAATATCGAAGTCTTGGTACTGTGCTTTTCAAAAATGTTGATGGTGTAAAATTGCTATGCAACATGCCAGTCTCGGAAAGTAGAAATTGGTGCAGGCGTTTAAGAATGGGAAAAAGTGACGCCATCGGCAAACAGTGCGGAAAAGTAGGATTTCCGGTGTTCCGAGATGTCTAAGTTTTGACATTTTACACAAACGAGCTGATGGAAACGCCAACTCAGCGCATATACGGGTCTGAAAAGCAAGGGGAGCTCTGCGTGTATTGTCTTGCTTTTTCAGAATGATTTGCAAGGCAGAAAGCACTAAGGTGAACGACATTTATGGTCCCAGCCGTAAATGTTGCGAAGGACGTCTTCCCTAATACGGTGGACCGTTTTGACGAGTTTTGATTCACATCTGCAACTGTCAGAAACAAGAAAAGAGTCACGACCAGTTTTCTAACTTTAATACTGAATGCTAGCATTCTGGAAGCACATACTCTACTGCAAACTACCACAAATCTTGAGGACGCAATTGTTGACGTTGGTCTCATGAAACGCAAATTCAATATGCAACTCGTAGCAGAGCATGGGCAGTATCAACAACAACTGAATCGCGCGCAAATACTACTTCGACGGACAATGCCACCCACAGCACAATTCTGGAATGAAAGGCTCCAGCAACTCCACAATTCTTGGTGGAGATATAGGGAAGGAAAATAGTCCACTGTGTTGTACGCCAGCTTTTGACCAAGGAAGAGAAAAGAGGGTACTCGTCGTTTCTTTGTAGCGAGTACATGCGTGGGTGTCTTGTGAAATGCTTTACTTCCTACGTCCATAAAGTGCTATTTTGCTAATTTTGTTCAAATATTCAGCAAGAATTGGTATCGGAGGAGCGATTGCAACTATCAAAGAAGCGCCGCAAAAGACTTAACAAAGTGACGTCAACTTTGGCATTCTCCAAACTTTTTTGCAACAATACACTCACTTCTGCTTTAACCCTATATATGTTCCCTCCCTATCCAGCCAGATACTATGTACACTCTCCAACACGTATGGTGGTCCTATAATACTTTGCCCAATACCCAGAAACCTATATCTTGGGTATGTATTGGGCTTGTACGCAAGTTGTCGTGCTTGACTGCGGTTACCACTATTACCTGGTACCAGATACTGCGTAGTTACTTTGAATGCAACATATGCCTCAAACACCATCCAATAGCATGTTGTTTCCTCACACTTTTGAAACGCAACATCTTCACTGTGCGGTGTGACTTGTAGAATTTCAACTTGAGAGACATCTGTTTGAACGCCTCTGAACTTCAAATTGTGGCCTGCAGTTGTAGAAAAAGGTAGAATGCACATGTCGGCTGGATGTGGGAACTGGCTTCAACACCATCACTGCTCAATTGCGCTTCCTTGAATGCGTTCTATCCCTTCATCGGCGCTTTTCATGCTTCAAAGACTTCTGTGGGCGTGATGAGGTCAGGAAAATCCAAAGGCTGCTGAAATTAATGCGAGTTTTTAACGCCGAAAGTATTAGCGCTTGCATAAAATTCTTTCGTTTCCACGGTCGCTATCCTGATTGACAGAGACAACACCGGGCTTCTTTGTACGGAAGCACAATTTCACGCGCAACCGATACTAAAAGGGCGCACCTTAGAGTAGATTGGCGCTGCACTTGAGTGTGAGAAAAGCAGCGACAGTGCAGCTAGCGTGTCAGAGTGAATAATGAGAGAGCTTCGTGATTGGCATTACGATGAAGAGAAACACAATGAAACTTTTTCAGTCCCAGAGCCGCTGTTGCAGGCCAAACTGGACCGTGGCAGTTTCAGAGGCGAGCTCGACAGAGTAAGAGCCCACTGACGTCCGCAACAGCAAGATGACAGACAAAGAAAGCAGTGCAACATTCGGTGATTTGATGAATGGAGCAGCGGCGGCGGTGGGGCTGCTGCGGTAAGGAATTGCGCGCAACTTTAACTTGCTTTAAGGGAATCTCAAAAATAGAGACGGTGGGGTTAGGCAACAGTCAATGGCCATGAATTGTGCTTCGAAACAGAGAGAAAGTGTAAAACGAAGAGTGTGCGTCACAAACACTCTGCAAAAACCACAACAAACACCTGTCGGGCGCGGTGGTGCAGCAGTATTCGTAGCGAGTTAATGTAGAATGCTGTTGTTTAGCGACAGCAGCGGCGCAAAAATGAAAAGCTCTGCAACTTAGTCGCAACAGCGGAGAGATATAACTGAAATAGAAATGCCAAAGGGCCCGTATTTGGAGTACCTTAGTAACGCCAAAATAAGTTCTTTAATGGCGTGTTCACAAATGATCGCAGAAAGAGATGATCAAGACCGTAAGCCAAAACGTATAGCACTGAGACAATGATTTTGTTGTCGGCAATAAGAGCTTTTTCATGCGTTTGTAACGTCCGTAAAAGAGACAAGAGATGCAATAGCAGTGAAAACCTTTGTAATATTCTCAAAAAGAAAGAAATGTTGGCGTAGCGGGGAGAAGATGGTGTCTCGGGTGTGATGGCAAACTTTTGAAGTCCGTAGATGATTTGACTCGTGTGGACGCATCTGAGCGGTGTGTACTGGGCAGTTGCTACTTGGAACAAGACAGAAGTGACCTCAACAGACTCGTAAAAAGTGCGCATAGAGAGTTAATTGAAACATATTCTAAAAAGAACTATTTTATCCTGCATTCTCAAGTACGGGCTGTCTTCTCTTCGCTCCTGGTCGCTCTGTGCTCACAAGTATATATCCGATCTATGAAAATCCTGGAAAATAATGCGAAACTATTTGTGTTTGGTCGGAAGTTCTCCACAAATACGTTCCCAACCCATCGTTCGCACACATGATTGGTCACTGTTCGCCTCTTTACATACTGCGAATTTGAACCAAGAGCCACATGAAACGAAAGCGGCAGCTGCCATTATATAACAGTGGAACACAATATTTTGCTCTACGCCGATCATAAAATTGGCAGATAAGGACGGTGCTCGTAAAGCAAAGTAGATTAGATATTCGGTGCCTCAGATGCAATAACACATGGACAACTAAGTGAGATTCTGTTACAAGTAATGGAGATCAACTTTTTAACTACGCATATGCACTATGTCTTCCTGGTATGGTCAATCATTTCTCTGGTCGAGACACCTCCGCACAGGTTTGTGTTTCTTGTGCACTGGACTAAAAGTGCCTGCTTACCAGAGACAAATTTCAGCGTTGACAGCCATTTCAATCGAAAACTAAAGCAATGGTAAGAAAGCCAATGGCCAGAGTTCAGCTCGAAAGTGGAAATCATCTCGATGCAAAAGAATGTCATGTATGCATCCGTACATTAAAATAGATTCCAACGAAAAAAACTCTGGAAGGTTATTCTTTATCCAAATTAAGTATAATGGCCACAGTTCCTGTAACACAACGGTATTGCTTTGCAACGGCAATCTCTGAAAAGCTACATGTAGACCGGCCATAGGCGGTACTATTGTTTCAAAAGAATTGGGACCATCATGTATGCATTTTTCATTCAGACATTATCCGAAATGTGTGGGATGAATGTGCGTCATGGGAAAGAAGATGTAGTGTGTTTGATTTCCCGGAAAGAACTGGTTAAAGACGAAGTAATTGATTTCTAAATTGATACCCACACAAGGGAACTGGAACAGTAATCGGGGGAGCAACCACATCATTTGAGGTGCCATCAAGGCCTCAGATCACTGAGTATTCCATGAATGTGATTTTTTGAAAAACTTAATTTCCATGGAAGTGCCTTCACATTTCAATGACAACCGTCATTTTCAAATACCGAGTAATGATAGTTCAATGACAATGAGTTTTGCTAGGGTTTTCATAGAACACAATGCCGTATTCTGCGCCTGCCTAAGGACAAAAACGAGGGCAAGTATTTGGAAGAAGAAGGATGAGGTCGCATTTCTTAATATTTCTGATATGTCTCTCTACTTGACAAACAAATCTGCCTCCCTCATCTATGGGTATTGCATCGTGGGAGAAACAAATTCTTTGAGGGCTTTTTGAATGCTGGGACTACGGGAATTGCATCCTTAGAATGTACTGTCATGAGAGAGACAGTTGTCCGGATACGTGGCCACTTACTTGGTAAACACAGTGAGAGAAACAAGAGCCCAGTTATTCTAATATCAAATGTTTATTTTTTTTCAAGAGGCTTACGGGAAGGAGAAGAATGAGTTGATGAGCAGACAAAGTTTTTAAAGAACATCGTTCTCGTACTTGGACTTTATCGCTTATTTATGAGAAAGGGAGCCGATCTTGAAATAGAAAACTCTTTCTTTTACACTGAGAACAGAATCATGAGAGAGTCTGGTGGGTCTGGTTAACAGCATGTATTTGCTAATTTTTCTGAAGGCTGTGACTAGAAGGAAAAGATTAGACTTTTGAGCATCAATTCAAAGCATTACAATAGGTCTAGACCTAGGTTTGAGGACGTAATCATTGATTTATGTCATGAAGTTGAAATTATTTCTTTAAAACTGTGGCGTGTATTTGCGACCCACCTTTGTCGGGCTCGGTGGCGTTTAGGTGGTGAAGCTCGAACATTAGGAATCAAGAATCTCAATAACGTTTGGCCCCCCTATGTTAGAGACACGCCTGATATGGAGCAAATAAGCTCTAGTGAGCTCAGTTTGGTAATTAGGGTGTGCAGATGTATTGAAAATGCTGTATATTCTCGGTTCCCTGAGACTTCGGGAGCGATGGCACCCATGGTTGGTATGGCCTCTCAGTTTGGGGGTCGGCAAATTTTGTAGAGGTTTTAAATCGCATGGTATTTGCTTCTTCATGGATTAACATTGATCGTATCAGGCAGAGGCTATTCTCGAAGATGGAAAAGCACACAAGGAATATGCCGCAATATCTTTCACGCAATCGTCTTTCTTTCTTTTTGGTCGATAATATTGACACAACTAGAGCAAATACAATGTGTGATACAGAACTGAAAAATACCGGCTTTAATTCCACGGCCATTCGGGTGGTGGTCTCCGAAAGCCGCGAAGATAATGAGCCGATCAAAATTACAGAGAAAGATCTTAATCTTCACATGGATTTGCAAGATCGAGGCACTTTCATCGGTTCGTTTGTTTTTAAGGATGATTAAGATGACATTGTCTCTTACGTACAAATATTGAATGGTATTTTCTACAGGTATCAAAATAGATTATGCAACGAAGATGAATTCAGAGGAATTCCTGTTTTAAACATCTTCTAATCGACATTTGATGGGTTTTGCGATGAAACAGTGTTCCACTATGTTCATGTTCCGGATCTTGTAGCCTCTAAGAACAGCAGTACTCAAAAAGCAATCTCTCGCATCCACAATTTGAACTTTGTTGGATATAGAGAGACAGAGAAAATGTGCTGTGTTGTGAAAGATACACCAACTGGTAGACATTTGTATTAAGAGTATTACGAGGACCTTCAAAATGGGGAGAGTAGAATGCATAAAATGGATGGTTCTTCTTCCAGTATGATTTAACGCGGAGAAGAAAAATAACTCACAGCTTTTGAAATAGATGATGTCAGGTTACAGTATGGGGGAGTACTTGAAAGATTCTGGGATGACCCAACAATACCATAAAAGCTTCGATGCAATTGGGCACGCACGAAAAACAGACAGCTAATCTTTCAGCTCGCGTTCGCTACCGTCCTACTTCCATCAAAAACAGCATTGTTAGAAGATCTAGAGCTAGGAGAGGAGCTTGGAAACTTTGCAATCGATGTATTTGGGGAAATTTTGCTCTCTTGCCAGAAGGCTGTCCTTTGAGGTTAAGACCAGAAATCCCAGAAGACAAATCATTTTCAGAACTGATGTGACGCTGTACAAAACATTC
This sequence comes from Gracilaria gracilis, assembly GCA_030374805.1. NCBI lineage: Eukaryota > Rhodophyta > Florideophyceae > Gracilariales > Gracilariaceae > Gracilaria > Gracilaria gracilis. The sequence goes on along the minus strand of JARGSG010000213.1, from coordinate 154,464 downwards.
TCTGATATTTGCAAAAGGTCTAATGCTCGAAACGCACAGTCCCATATTATGACAGTTCTGTCAAGATCGTTATTACCTGGGACTGCGTACTACATTTTAGGGCGCCTCGCTTGAACGAATATTATGAATGAAATTTTGCTTAACATCGTAGGTCCTCTCCTTCTTACGACCAAACTTCAATACTATGGGTGGTTACTATGCCACGGATTTGTAATGCAAGTCATGCCAAGGGCATTACATAACATAATTTTTGGGTAAGTGCCCGGGGGATTCATGGTGGGCAACCTCTGTACAGAACAAAAAATGAAAATTTTATTTCGTGATTAATGTCCCGAAATGAAAATGATAAGGTATCTGAAGGAGATGAATTGGGAACAATTTTGGAAGACAATTGGCTGGTTTCACCAGTTTTAGAAGGCTTATGATTTGTTATCGAGCTCTGTGGGTATGCTAATGGGTGAACCAAAGTCAAGAACGGTATCCAAATTAGATGAAGACGGAGTGATGAAAAGGTACGATCGGTGTTCGGCTCAGGCATCTAATATATTGAGCATGGATAAACGGATTTAAAAGTCCGGTCATTCTAGACAGGACTTCATACGCGAGGAAAATCTGTCTAACTACGCTATTACTGGCGGAGAAGAGGCCGAAGTACTTCGAATGGAGGTCTCCGTGTGGAAGAAGAAACTTATTTCAATACATGGTGATGGCCGAAAAGTTTCAAAACTTTTTACCACTGTTCTTTTCCCGGCTCACTTTAGACGTAACAGCCAACAAGACGCGCATAAATGGTCGAGCAACAAGATTACTAGAAAAAATGGACTCTTGTAGCAACAGTTAAAAACATATCAAGATGGGTACGGTAGGGAACAATCAGGGCCTGTCGTCCAAGAACAGGAAATGCTCTGAAAGCTGCTGATGCAGTTCGCCGCCATTTACAGGCCTACTTAGAAGGGCTCATGAAGCTTTCAATTGCTGAACGGCCGAGAGAAAAGTTGAGCAACATGCCGCAATTATTGTGTGATCGAAGTTATGACTACCATGTATCACGGGAGTCAGCACTCCCCTACCATGACAACCCATCTGACTTTAAAAATTCATTCAATAAAATGGTTATAAATGCGGGTGGGAGCCCTTGTTTGTGCAAGGCTCAGCAAGTTTTCCTTGATGTATCCGCTCACTTCATTTTTATGTCATGAGCATTACTTACCATGCTCCGCATGAAGTTTATGGGGCGACAAATCTCCACGAGTGTAGGGTAGCGACAATTGGCAGCCAACTATGGGGCGTGCTACGAATTTCGTCTTCTAGAGAGAGTATTAGGAAGGGCTTATTTTCACTGCGAAACTGCATGTTTATTGGTGAGGCAAAACCAGCTGAGAAATGGAATCGAACAAGATTAAAAGTACACTTTCTAGCGGATGAAATTGATATCTTTGATCCAAGATAAAAGTATCCAAGGACGAGAAGCGAGCCCTAGCAAGTCACTATCTTCCATGGAGTGCAATTGCATTTCAATCGCTGATTAGGAAAGCAGAGTCTAATAGTTTCTACACTAAACCGAACCCCCTCGAGTTCTATCTGAAGGGTGGGTTCTTTGTGGTGTCAGGTATGGCAATCGAACGGATTAATATGAACCTTAGATTCAGTCGTTGTGATACTATGAAGGACGTTGCTCAAGTTCAAAAGAGAATTAGGCCATATATAGACATTTACACAAATTGTGAAGCTGGAGATGTCGCTAATGTTCAGTAGATAGCAGATGCTTCTTATGGATGGATGATTTCTTCATCTAGGATTCTGAAGAGAAATGAAGTGGAAGTTAGTGATTCAAAAAAAAGAGAATCGGAGAACAGGTTTGTCGAGGAGTTGGCGGGTCGTAGATTCCGTGAATCAGAGGCACAGCAAGAAGTCGGGGATCAGTTAGTAATCAGCTGCGATATTGACTTTCCAGCAGGTACATTGATATGTTCCGACTTATGGAGATTAGGTGCTGTTCATCACGTTTCTGATTACCTCATCAGATTCGCATATTTTTATACAGCTTAAGAATAACGGGGGGGTTTTCAGAAATGGTAACGAATGCGTATGTTGCAGAGGGTCGCGATTTCAACCCTTTTACGCAGCATGTTATCCAGAAGTACTAATTTTGGGCTCCTCATACGAATCGCGATTTTCTACGTAATCTTTACGGCCCATGAGGTGAAGGAGAATGTACTGAAAACCTGTACGAAGAAGTTCTTCTTTGAATGGGGTATTGTGAACACGGTAAGGGGAATGGTTTTGGACAGGGTTTAATATCCAGTATAGCACAGCCTCCACATGGAAGAGAAGGGTCAAATTATGGTTCTTTGAAGGGCGCCCCCCAAAGCCGGTGTTATGAGTTGGAAAGCGGAAACATTGCTCCGAGAAGTGTGTGTCACTGCATCATCTGTTGCTCTACTCAGACGCATTAGAAGTACATTGATTTCTCGTTCAATGGTTTCTCATGTACGGAAAAGCAGAAATGGAGGACATATGTGAACATAAGTTAGCAAACTCTGACCACCGAATGATAACTGGATGCAAAAGTAATGGCTTACCACTTTTTGATGATGATTCGCCTGTTTGACAAAGGCAGGATTTAATGAAGAACAATATTTATAGATGCAAGGGCTGGAAGGGACGTCAAAAAAGATAGTCGTTCTCTCAAGAAACCGACATGTCTTTGTTGCCGTTGGTTATATGGACTGAACGGCGTCAATCCATCTTTGCGGAGAAAATGAGACCCTGAAACAGTGCAAAAACCACTTCAACGCGACAGAGTAGAATGCATCAACTTAACCGTTTGAAAGCGTGGTACCTACGCAGAGCAGAGAAAAGCAAAGTCGAAATATAGAAAATGACTCAACATATCTTGAGATTCATGATTCTGGATAACAATAATAGGATAAGAAGTAAGGTGAATTAAGCAGTTATCTTAAGGGCGATAAGAATCTGGAAAAGACCAAAATTTTCGACGAATGGATGAAGAATGGTTTAGAAGATGTATCAATATCTCTGGAACACACAACTAATGACAGTAGTATTGCACTCGATATTGAACCGGGAGAGAATTTATGCATAGACTTTGGGGTTCCCCAACACTTTGAGGACTTGAATATTGATTTATTTGCAACCACAGATGTGCATACTGATTGCGGAGTCAAGGTAATGATTTTGGGCAAGACTATTCGGTTTCAAAAGGTAGTGATCTAGCCAAACAAGGATACTACACGATTCTTTTGCGATCTTAGTTCAATAGGAAAACCATCTAAAAATGCATCTCAGTGGTACACAAAAGTCTGCAGCTTCTTGCAATGATTAACTGCCCAGCCAACATTTCCAAACTCAATATCTGTGGGCATTGGGTTCGTTTCTAAGTGCTCTCTACTTTGCAAATCAGAGAGAACCAAAGAAAGCTCTCAGTGACAACTAGTTTTTGGTTGATGGATCGAGTACTGTATAATTTTGTCTTGCTCTGTGAAGAGTGTCCTGCGTAGCCTGAAATTTCCACCAACCTTCTTCGAAGTAGACCATAACATATCCTGTCCATCATACCGTAGCTCTCATTCAAAAGAGGAAGATCAACTCGACAGTAAGGGATCTTTTTCAGAACCGATATCCCCAATGTACCAAAAATGTTGTGTGTTAACGATTTGTAAAACAGAGGTAACAGTACTGCAGTTTCAACAATAGCTTAAAAGTTTTTCTATGAGCCTAGTGACCCAGAGAGCGTCTCCCTGGCACCACGGCTGCACTAGAACTCTAGAAATCTAGATTCATTTACACAATATGCAAAAAGTTTCCACTTTAACTTTGGAAGTTCTTCTCCCCAGTACAAAAAAATCTTTCGTAACCACATAAGCAATGTTCTTCGAATATTTTTACTTAATTTTTGGTCAAATAATTTGTCAGCACCTACCAAGCACTGACTCCAAGTGCTTGTATTTCGTGACAAACGGCTGTTATCGAGAGTATACAGCCTCTATAAGCAACGAATTAGAGGCAAGCAGACCTTTACAGCAAGAAGCCGATATGATCGTATTTGTACGATCACGTTTTTGGGCTCTTGTAGTACATATAGGAGTTTTAGTTCCAGACCGAGGATATCCATATACATTACCGGTGTGCTGCTTATTTGTCGCCGAATTACATCTCAAAAGCTTGAAAAGTTGTGCAGTTCACCATCTGTTGTAGGGGAGAGCACTCATTCCGTTTCGGGTTGCAGCTTCTTTAGATAAAGGCCATGGAGTCGTAAGATCACGAGAGAATAGTCATCTTCGTAACAACAAATATGTGCATTTGAAGCCCGGAGTCATTACTTTGGGATAGAGCGGTACTTTGTTCCGATCAGGAGATGTACTTAATTTTTCAGGCTGATTGGTCAAGTGGCGTTGATAACAGAAAGGATACATCTTCACTTCGTTCTGATGATTGGGTTTCGTAATCGTTTGCGCACCGACTGATTTGATTGGGCCATTGCTATGTCTACCACAGTTGACATAACAACTTTCAATTTCAAAACAACTAATTGACAAAGTCGTTGACAGCAGCTCCTAGGAAAAAAGTTTTAATAAATTGCGCATTACGTCTTGCAAAAAGTAACAAATGGCGTAGAAAACCATTTCCTCTATTGAAGAGATGGCGTATAAATTTCACGCCTCACGCCGTTTCACCGCCATTTATTGCGTGATATAGACAAAGATTTACGCCATTTATGACACTTTTTATATTTGGCGTACAAATACGGAATAGTTTTTCAGCATTCGTATTAGAGATATTAACTTTTATTCAATATTTGTACGTCATTTATGAAAAGTTTCAACAATGGCGCAAATCTTTGTCTACATCATGCTATAAATGGCGGTGAAATGGCGTGAAGCGTGAAATTTATACTCCATCTCTCCAATAAAAGCAACGGTTTTCTACGCTATTTGTTACTTTTTGCAAAACGTAGGGCGCCATTTTAAAAACTTTTTCCCAGGGAGCTCAAAACTGAACGGGCATGTGAGACTTGCGCCAGTGCCCAGCATCAGACATAGTGACCAGCTTGGTGTTTGGAAACAAAAAGGTGAATGCACGCCACATCCCATGATGCCCAGGTGACAAATCTTGTCACCTTGTGAGGCAAGGCGCAATTAGACGCCAAAGTCGCAATGCAACCTGACACGGTTACATGCACCTTGAAAAGGTGCATGTCACCTCTTCGAGATTTACCCGATGTTGACACTGTATCCTTTTTATCCTGTGCTGCGCCATCATCCCCCTGCTCCGCGTCTACATGAAATAAATGCAAAGCACAACTTTTCGGCTTTACTTTACTTTATTTCTATTTTTAATGTCTAGTTTTATTGCAAACAAAAACACTACAATTTGCTGATATGCTATAAAGACTATAAATTTTGGGGGTCACCTTCTTCTTCGACCTCTCTTTTCAAAACCTCTAGATCCTACTCTGATATCTGTGCTCTTTCTAGAGTAGGAGTTTCATCTCATGTACCCCGGACTCCTTCCGCAAATTGAATATATCTGTATTGGACACCAAAGACGTTGTATTGCTCCTTTTTTCCGGACTTTCTTCCCGTTCTTATGAATGATGCAACTACAGGAACAGAAGAAACAGTGCAAACCTTTTCCTTTGACAAACTTATAGGCTGATAGATTTCTCCTTCTCCGTGTTCCTTCAGCCGGAGCTACTATACCTTTCTGCTGCTTAACGATTATATGGTGGCCTTCAATGTAAAGTATTTGCATCTCGAATGTCGTTCTCTGATTTATTGGTACTTTCAGACATAGCCTTTCTGGCCTTTTTCCCGTAGCACAGTTTAAACTCCTTGCCAAGAGCTCTTACAGAATGTCCAAAAGTGGCTTGTCTTTTTACAGAATTCTGTAAAGCTTTGTACCCCTTCTTGTGTGATGCTTCAAACGGCGTATCTGGGAACGTGTTTGTACCTTTTGCAAGTGACAAACGGTGCACAGTAGGCGCATTGCTTACATGGGTGCAGATGAATCTCTCAAAGACATTTACCGCTGGGTTTTTAAAAGAGTTCGAATAAGGGAAAGATTGTACTGCCCTAAGAAACTCATCGACTTCGTTGTTTATCGCATTCCAATACAAAAAAGAAGATCATCCGTGCCGGTATAGGCGGTTCTTATTTGGTAACTAGTGCGCAGTATGCATTGCTAACGTTGTAAAAGGGGGCATAAGAAAATAAGTTTGGGCATGAGAATCTTTCAGCATATCTTCATGATTCTTCGGTATTTCCGTTGCACTTTTTCCGATCCACTTGAAAACGCTGAGTTCTATTTCTTTTAGGATACGTTTGTAGCTTTTTTTAGCGTGCTCACTAATACCAAGGACAATGAAGTGCATATAATCTATCCGGCGTCTCTAATGCCTCCTTTTGCAACAGCAAAGACATCATACCTTCAATTAAGCAATATGGGCGACCAATGATGCTCCCGGAAAAAGAAAAAGGGACCTTCAAGGCGTGCTTAACGCTTTAACGCATCACATCCATTGCAATGAAATTTGAATGAACCATTTCAAGACTATTGTCGTGCATTACACGAACTCGAAGTGAAAGGAAGAGAAGGGATCGTACTACTTGGTTGTGGGAGAGCAGGTGGTAGCTCTAAGTGAACTAAGCCGATTTCGGGGGGTTATTCTGGACAGTCGCCTTATCTTTAAGGCACATCTTGACACCGACTGAACAAGATATAAGCAGAGAAACAGCATCTAGCGGTTTTTGATGTGAACATGGTGGGATGGCCACTGGAAACATCATCGACACAATATGAAAGTGTTTTTACGGAACCGATAGCGGGATATGAGGAGAAAATCTTTCTCTCGAATCCAACGAGGACTGTGTTTCACACCTTAGAGAGAGTAGGACCTGAGGCATTGCCTGGCGTAATTGGCTGCGCCTCATCGACGCCAACAAACCCATCACGAGACTCATTAGGTCTTCCCTCAATGGAAATAATTTCCCAAGAGAAAGCTGCTTCGCTGTACCCTAGAAGAAATTTCTTCAATTTGAGAAATGGAAGCTGAGGGTATTTTTGCAGCGTTCACCCTCCAATGCCACATACGTTTTAGTCTAATGTGACACCCTTGCAAGGGCAAAACATTTTTTCAGTAGTTTATTGTACATTTGTTAATACGCGCGGAGTGCATTTTGACATCATGGGGAGCTGAAAAGGAAAAATGTCGGGTGGATGGAGTGCAATATGTATCGCTGGCACCCCATATTCATTCCATCGGCGTTCAGGGCGTTCTCCAACGTGATACCACGAAATTAGGATGAAAACGCATATTACGCGCGCTGAGTATGAAGTCCTTTTGGTATCCATGTATCGTCCATGAGTACCATTCACGCTCTAATTATACTCTTTTTTAACAAATTTTTTTGTAGGGTGTAAGAGCGTATGTTGCGCCAGGAGCATGACACTCTACTTTAAGCGTCGACACAGAACACGTATTTTAAAAGCTTTGAAAGTTACATCCTTCGCTTAAGCAAGTTTAAGAGAGCCAACTCGCAGAAAAAGGCATACTGCTGTTGGTGAAGTACTAACAACTCTCTGTGACGTACAACTTGAGATCAATTGTAACATCTATTGATACATCATCGTGAGCCCAGCGGTCGCCTGGTATCCATATATAAAGGCACACCAGTAGCCGACGGGCTCCTTTCTCGAGAGCTTCCGGGCAGACCTCTCGTACCAATACTATTGCTTGTGAACCATCCCCTCAGACATCGGACTACGGAGAACTTCGACTTAGTCTCCGAAGGGCATATCAAAAACAGAACTGATGAGATCTGAACGATACGCCAGAACCTCTTTCTCTGAGCTGCAGTTGAAACTGCAGCTCAGAGATAAAGGTTCTGCCGTATCGTTCAGCTCTCATCAGTTCTGTTCCACATGGTATTGTGTTCCAAGGAGGATAAACCAGAAATCCAGCGCTTTGTAGCTGAACAGCTTCTGCAGAGGCTATCACCCGGCGAATATGATGTTTTGTGTGACCGTTTTGTTGGACCGTAGCAAGGAAACTTGGCGGATTGGAGCAGGAAAGCACCGGTAAACTGCGAACACGGGTGTTTTTCACGGACCCGGGACTGCTATATGGACTCTTGCAAATATGAGTCCTGTGTGACAACGTTCACCGAGAAGTGCTAGAAAAATTTCTCCGTGTCGGTCGAATACGACGATAACTTCCGTTACGTGTACATATTGAACATGAAAACTACGCATTCACCAATACCGATGGCAATGATCATCAAATTTGCTTTTCTTGCCATGCCCAGTAGCAGCTCGGGCTTATGAGGTGTATTGGACGTGAAATCCGGGCATTTAGTCTGAAGTTATCGCATCTAGAATCTATACGTGATCCTACGCAGCTGAGATGCCGGAAACGATAGATGCAATATAGGTTTCGAATCTCTATTTAACCGAGTCCTCAGGGTTTTACAGATTCACACGTTAGGTACAAGGCCTACAGGAGAGCATACGAAAGCAATGTGCCACTTTGCAGTTTCTAGCTATAAAACTAGATGCCATAAGTCAACGCTTCAAACTGTTCATTTCATGGACTCCTTCTCACTGTGTATCTCACGCAAAGAAGAGGGTAAATGATTTGACAAATTTTGGCCCCGAAAACCGGGTGCAACTATTGCAGGTCTATGGTGACTACGCTGATGTTAAGGCGTCGCTGAGATTGAGGAGCAAGAGCAGGAACATTTCACAGCGTCGTCTAGGGTCTATCACAAACGAACATGAAGCTCGGTAGGTAGAATTCGTTCTAATTCAGTTCGCGACAGGTCATTTTTGTAATTTTAACCCTATCTCTACATATGTAGACAAAGAGCCACCGTGGTGTACATGTAATACAGCGTTGGAAACAGTTGTCGAGCGAGTTCTTTTCCGGTGCACAAATACCAATCATTCTCGAAAGAATGACCTATTTACTGTAAGGGAGAAAAAAGACAAAACAATGATAAAATAATTAAAGAATGGCCGTACAAGATTTTGTTGTTCTTTGGGAGAAAAGGTTATATTTAGGCAATATATTCTTCTTATTGCTTGGCAATATGGAGTAGTAAACCACATCAAAGAAGAAAAAGCATACCGCATTATGTAGAAACGGCTAGCTGTACTGGAAAGTTGGCACTGGTTCAAAGGGAACTGAGTAGGCATTTGTGGTTCTTCTCATTTCATTCACCAGTAATAGCTTTGAATACATTTTCGGGGGTTTCCGAAATTCTTTAATTTTACTTAGGGATTAAATTTGTTTTGTTCTCTACTGCGCAATTGTACACTGTCTATTCTTTACCTGCCAATACAGCTTGTTACGCCACTTGGATTGTGTGCCGAACACTGAAAAGTAGAAGACGACATGAGCTCAATTGCTCTAATGAGACGTTCAGTCATTCTCTTTGTGTCCCAGAAAGACGGTGGCTTGCTGTTGTTTGCAATTTTAACATGTTGCTGCTCAAAGAATCTGGGTAGAGTTCTCAGGACCCCGCTCTTACCTTTAGTTTCTCCTTTCATGCTAGCAGTTGGAGTCAATAGCTTCATAAAACAAGCGTGTGGGAAATTCTGATACAAGCGCAAACAAAGACGCTTTTGAAGTGCTTCAATTAACTCTTCGTCATAGTGAGGTAATCTCGAACATTTTATGTAATTCGCCCATCTGCCACATCATCTCAAAGTTTAAGTATAAAGTGTATTATATTAGTATTGTTCAGAAAGCCTGGTACTCCATGGCCTACTGAAGTCATGAGATTTAGCAGTTCATCTTTTCTTGAACAATGAATCCATTAACGTATCGCATTTCATACCTTAACTGCTCTTTAGTCAAATTTCTGCAGTCGGTAGTTCACCTCTCTTTTTGACTGTTAGAACACAAGTTTGCTGCAGACAATCTATTAGATCATATGGGAGCGATTCGTTACCATTTTAAAATTCAATCAAGGCACGGTCTCGCCAGCTAATATCGACGACGAGGCCTACACAACCTGTTTCAATATCATCGGCAACGCTTGATAGAAAGACTGCGTCGCCCTCTGTAAAACTCTCATTTCAATGGCACTGAGAAGAACCTGATCGAGTTTTAAATGACAAATGGTCTCGAGGGCACACCTGGTGGCCTTCTCTACTTTACCGTAACGGCACATAGCTGTCCGACCCTTAAATCGACAGAAACCCCTAAATCAACAAAGCCCTTCTGGCCTTTATTTTAACGATTTCTTCTTCCAACGTGGGCATGAGCAGGAAATGGTCGCACCCTAACTTTGTTTACTCAGCAACTACTCTAACGAGAGCTAATGTAAGACCATGTTTGAAAAGCGCGCACTTTTCTGCTTCAAACAGTATATCTCTTGCTTCCAGAGCGCTTTCCTTCGGCGTGTGGCGTGATGATCTGTGTTTCACCATACCACAATGCTGCACAATTATGCCCTCTTGCAGACTTCTCTCTTCGACCGCATTCGAAGCAATTCGTCACGGACATCCTTATCACAAAAGCACGCCATCGGAGTGGGAGTGCTGCGGGGGGCGTACACATCTTGGGCAAGAACGCATCCCGAATCCCAACCAGTGAGCGAGAATGACATTCATATTCCGCTACGACCCAAACGAAGACCACCTATGCTCACGCCTGAAGAAGAAGATCTCATTGCTGAAAGTGTGTTATACTACGCTAACAACAACACTCCCCTTACCCGCAACGGCATACGAGATTTAGTAGAAGAGTTTTTTGCCCTGCTTCCCGAGGAAAGGAAGAAGAAAAGAGGATTATACGGCAATCGCCCTTCCAACAATTGGGTAACGGCCTTCCTCAAGTGAAATAACGTTAAAATGCAGCATGTGCAGATGATAGATGACAAACGCGTCAACGCTTGCACTCCAGAAAATCTCACGGAGCACATCGCCAGGGTCCAAGCCGCTCAAGAGAGGTACAATATCAAAGACCCGAGGTTTATATTTAACACCGACCAATCCGGAGCTTCTTTTGAGAAGATGAAGGGCCGAAGTCTTCGAAACGGAATAGGAGCCGTTGGGGCTAAGTTACTTCAAAAGGCCCTGTCCACCAAAGGAAATCATGAACTTGTAACAATTATGTCTGTCGCTTCGGCTAACGGTGTCGCCTAAAAACCAGTGGTAGTCTATCCAGGGACGCTTGCTCAATATCGCCGCGTCCGAGGTGGAATACAAACGCTCCATTCGGTTCTTCCGCCATGCTACCTATTCCATCGAAATCCCCCGGGAGCTGGTACAAATATTGTATTAGAGTGGGCAAAAGGGCTTTTAAAGGAGACGGAGACTCTTAGTGGGAGCAATCAACGTTTGCTGCTTCTCCTAGACGGATATGGTGCTCATGTCCAGTACAAGACTTTGAAGTTATTCAAGGATCACAACGTGATCGTTTTGGCACTCCCGTCCCATATGTCTCACATCACACAGCCCCTTGACGTTGGCGTGTTCACCTCCTACAAATCATTCCTACAGGCCGAACTTCATAAAGCGGCAAGACAGAAGCAAAAACTCAATGCGTTCGATGTCGGTCAGTGTGTCCATAACGCTTACTGCAGCTCGCATACCGCAACAAATATTCGGTCTAGTTTCCATAAGACCGGTATTTGGGATATGGAGTTGCTGCGAACCAACATAGCTCCACTAGAAGAGTACATGCAAGACGTCAATGGACAGAAGGTTAGTTCCATCACCGTACGGACACTGCTCGCTCGATTTGAAAAGAAGCAACGTACCTTACTTCGTGATTCTCTTGTGGAAGAAGAGGGGCACATACGAATTAATACTGCCACTGGTGCTCATTTGACGTCACAGGCAGTACTTGATGCATTAATACAACGTGCTGAAGCACCTAAAGCAAAGCAGAATAAGTTCTAAGCGCTTAAAATTGCCGCTCCTTACAAGGAACCGAAGGCAGACATCCGCCGTTTGGTGCAGTTAGCACCAGAAAGAAGTATAAGATGTAAACGTTTTTTGGAGACCCCCAAAGCCCGGAGGGAGCTGCGCAAGGCTAGAGCGCGCTCCCTCATGGTTGGGAAAGGACAAGAGAACGAGGCGCAGGTGGAGATTGGTTTGAGTGTTCGAAAGGCCTAAACGGTCAGTCGCGCGACAACGCGCATATTTATTGCTGGTTTTGGGAAAAGTTGCTTTTCAAGCCAGAAAGGCAGGTCATTTGTTCGTTCTAGAACTTCTTCCGTAAACCAAATCTTCTTTGTTTGTTCCTGGATATGAACGCAGGAGGGTTTTTTCCTTTATCTCAGCGAGTCGGGAGCCAATTTGTCAGTCCATTGCGGAGATGGAACGTTTTTGGTGATGCTGGCCCCCCAAAATTTGGCACCTTGCTGATTTTAGGTTTGGACAGCTACCAGTGTGGTAAAAATTTTAATGTTCCGTTATATATTGTGGGCACAGAAGTGGCCGAAGACCAAGCTTTGGCAATAGTGTGTAGTTCGAATAAGGAAAAATTTCATTGTTGTTATGGTATGCTGTGGCTATTCTGCGGCTGTAGCTCTCCCTGTATACCGCACAATCGATACATTTTTCGGCAGTGGCACTCGGTTTTCTCGTAGAATTGTATACTTCAAAGTTCTGAAAATGCTATTGTAGTACGCTAGATCGCTAGAAAGGAAATTAAAAGTCCAAGACAACTAGCATATTTGCATTTTTAAGCTACTTCCCATGGCAATTATTTTTGGACATTAAATTTCCATTCGGTGCAGTTCAAAACTTCACATATTGGCGTTGAAGATTATTTTACACTTTCTCTGCCACTGCTCGACTTTAAATTCCTCACATTCGTCAATGACACTCCATAGAACTACGAACCCACCACTATTTCTTTTTCATTTTAACCTGCATTCGAATCCTGAGCTTCAGTAAACTTGAATGTCAAGGTGAAGAACTCCAACGGAACAATTTCTCCATTCTAGTACATTTTTCTAGCCCCAAAGTGGCTCCCAACCTCTCTCAGTTCCTTCCCTTGATGATCCTTTAGTATACACCCCGCAGTTTACTCAGCCGCCGTCGCACTGCAGAGTACAAGTAATTGCGTTCCACCTCAAAGCTGCGGCTGCACGCACTCCTATCCCTTCCTATCCAGATAAGGCATTAAATGCTATTAACGAAGCCATTGTGAAATAATTTACGGGAGTATTTTTCGCATGAAGTTGTAGGTCATTTATATACGAGAACCAATAAGTCAAAAGAAATGGCCTTCAGTGCAATAGAAAACGTTGGGCCGGTTTTTTGCCGGGATTGGGGTATTTATTGCGAAATCAAGCTTCTGGAATAAATCATATGAGTATTATCTTGAGTTCTCTGTGTTTGTTTACCACCGAAGTCTGTAAAGGGCTGCAGCACATTGCTTTATGTAGCTATCAAACTTAAGTTAGTAGAATGGCAGAAGATGTTGAACTGGTTCTGGGAAAGTCAGATGACGGAAAATAAATGGCTCTTGCTACTACTGAAAACAGATTGCATCAAGAGAAACAATTTTAGAAGTAGGCAAAACGCAGCCATAACCCAAGTCCAGGGTGAAGAAAACGAAAAGATGAGTAGTGTAATTTCATTTGAAGAGCTCTTCATTGATCCAACATTGGTGATCTTCAAGTTCATGAATATCAAACTCCTCACGACCGAGGTTGAAGGCTTTTCCTGTTTCCGCCTCTGCAAAGATATTTATACCTCCTACCAGAGATTGATCTGTTTCGGGGACTTGAAAGACTCTGGTAATCTTTTGCTTTGTTTCAAGAATCTTGGAACGCATTGTAACCACACTTTTCATCAACTTAATATCTCCTTCCAGTATTAAGCCAACTTCTTCGGCTTCCTTAAGTGTTCCAAAATACAGTACTTTTTGTTCATCGCTGAGGTACTCCCTAGAAATAGGTAGATATAAATTGATGAAAGCATAGTCTTGCTCTCCTCCAAACTTCCTGCGCTGTTGCTTAGGGATAACGTTTCTTTCCACTGCGATCTGAAGCAGTTTGTGACCCAAAAGAAACGAGGAAAAAGAGGTTACATTCTCGGCCTTGATGACATGCAGAAGGTTTCCAATCGTTACCGGAGTCGTTTGTGACTTGTGCCACAGCCGGTCTATTTCGTTGAAATAGAAGACTTCGTCTTCCTCCAGCTGATCCACTGGATGTAGAGAGCTATGGACGGAAGGGAGAATCAAATCGTCGCACATATCTCTCTATTGTGAGTGGGGAGTGAAGAACAGCTAGAGATTGGCTTCCTGAAGAATATATAATAATTTACACTCCACTTTAATGATTCGGTGTGGGTTCCAGCAACCGCTGAATAGTTAAATTATCTTGAACTTAGGTATTGACCGTGTATAGCACGTTTCCATAGTTCCAGCGAGATCTTCCACGTTTCTGCTGCGTGTTACAGTTCTTTAGAAATAGTTCTATATTTTGATTCGAGTCTTACAAATTTCACTGTACCAGTAAAAGGTAGGGAGCTAAAGTACTGTACTAAAAAGGCTACCATTACGTGTCCGAACACTTTGGGCAATCAGGATCAACACCACTCTCATCTTGAAGACAATTTGAATAAATCAAACTGCGTTTAAGAGTATCGAGTGGTCTTACTTCCTAATTAGCTGGGAGGTTTTAGCGACTGGGTTTTTACCATTTCTAAGCTGAAAATGGGTACCGGACTGGGTACATGCGCACCATTTTTGAAGCCCAATTCTCATCCGTTTTTTTTTCATCCATTTTATTTTCTCCGCTAAACAATTCCAGCAGTGGAGCTATAGGCTACCTTTGAAGAAAAAATGCGAGCTCAGTTCCAAAACCGAACTCAGTTATGATCTTTTCTAAACATTTCAGAAGCCCATAAGAACAGCAATGAACCCATCCTTGCGACGCAAACTATTGGTATGTGATTAATCACAAGCATCATTCAGGTAGATCAGATTAGTGGCATTCTTCACTATACAATTCTGATATCCGAATTAAATAGTTAGGACCAATTGCTCGTGTTCAATAATTACTCTGAAACTTAAAACTCTATCTGACATTACAATTTTTCTGTTCTTAGAAAAATTGAATTGACTGAAAAAGGATGGCCTTGAAGAGCGAACCGGCCCTAGAAAATAAGTACAGGTGATCACTGTTATTAGTGTGGGCCACACTGACTCTGAGTGCTCAAATTTCGAGCACCTCACAGAAACTAGTGTGGCTCACACTGTTATGGAATCTACACTGATAATGGTATGGTTTAATTAGTGTGCGCCACACTATTCACAACTCACCTAAATAGTGTGGGCCTCAGATTTCCCGGTCAGCAGCCTCACCAACAACCTGCTCTAGAGAATTGTTGCGATACTTGCTGATAATAGCCTGAAGCACAGGAAATAGCTGTCAATCTTCCCACTGACCGTTAATGTTGAAAGCCATACCACAGCAAATTATGACTTTACTTCCATAGTTCGCTACATCTTTATCCCGCTGCAAACTCACAGCACGAACGGACTTTGCCGCCAGTTTCAAAAAGTGCCGTTTTCCCGGATTTCTAAGCTTTCGAGATGCCTTCACACCATCCGATCACAATCCACGATATAACACATTCATCTTAAAGTCATCGCACTGATCGCGCCAGTATTTTTTCAACCTTTGAATGACAAAACCGTCTGCAGGTTGAACAAGATGCGTTGCGTTGCAAGGAAAACCCGTTATCTCATTTTTACTTGCTAGCAGCGCTTTTTCACATGAACTGTGACTTGGTGCGTGCTTACGTTGCCCATGTGCAAGAAACGCTTTTTATCACTCGGTAATGGGCTGGGAATTTGATTCTTCACCACCCATTCTAAGAATAAACGCCTCTCCATCCACGCTTTCGGGCCCGTCCGGTGCGCCATACCAGAAACATCGTTGGCTAGGCCACGAATGGGATGGTTCTTGTCAGAACTATTGAATATCATCATTGGAATCTCCAACCGCGCATTCGATCTACCGCTTATGAAGACCATCACCGTCATGCCGTCATCCCCAGAAACGACATCTACGTAGCGAACATGAGTATCTCCGATTAATGCAAGTGTCTTATGGTTATTTAGATTTATTCAAAATTGAGTCTCGTCAGTGTTGAAGACGTCTTCCTCCAGCAGCGATATGTTTCGGAACTAACGAGCAAGCTCACCGAGATGATACGCGACTTCTCTTTCAATTTGTTCCTGCTTCTCGGTGACACCAACAGCTTCCCTCATTGAGATCGGCTAACAATCTGTGATCTTTCCATGGAGGCCTGTACCCATCGCGGCGTAGTTCAGTCTCTTATCATATTCCAACTATTAGGATCAATCATTTTGTAGTAATACTGACCTTAGGTTTGCTGGCAATAAGATTTAATGTGAGACGGCGAAGCAAGCAGGCATTGAATTTCACTCCCATCTTTCGCATACGGCTGAATTCTTTCAAAGATCTCTCTGCAAAGCAGCAGCCCATGCTGAGACTTTACGTTCCCTCCTAGTTGTGGTCTTCCGGTAATGCCTTTGGAGTCCATATTTCGTGAGCTTGATGAAAGGAAAACGACTGTCCTTGGATACCCTGTTATGACCACTGACCAGCTGCTCCCTTCCATTCCAATACCTGCTTGCTCTTTGGAAGTTGGCTTTTGAATTCTCTCTAGATAAGAGGTGGAAGTGTTTAATTGGACGTGAAACTAAATACTTTGAACTCTGTGATTCTGCGTTCCGGATCATTCATTTTGCGATACAGGCCTTTTGGGTGTTTTTTAGAACATTTTGTGTAGGTCTTGTTCCTTGTTCTGGCTGGGAGATTTTTTCTTGTGTGGTGAAAGACGCTCTAGTAGGTGTTCCGTGACCCTGGGGGCTTTTTCTGAGCCGTAGTCGGGGCTCTACTGAGTTTTGATTTCGGTGCGTGTGCGAGAATGTGTTTCGTATGGAGGAGGAAAGGAGGGAAATCTTGTTAGCTGCTGATTCAGCAGTGCTGGAAGTCACGATTGAGCTTGGGTGAAACTGCAGATAGATAGGAGAGAGCAACTTTTTTTTCTTCAGCCAAATGTGGCCTAAACAGTTTGAAAGGCCTCAGATATTTCCTGCTACTCACAGTACTCGCGTGAGACGATCGAGAGCCGACACACATGTTAGTGTGGGCCACACTAAATAGTGTTTCTACACTATTTTTGAACCGAAACTAATAACAGTAGTCACCTGTACTTTTGCACCTATGCAAAACTTTCGGTCATATTAAATCCTTTAAAGTCGAGTATATAAGAAATGAAAGTGCTCTACTCGTCTCATTATCGACACTAGACATATTTAAGTGTATCTTAAACATTGGAATTAGATTTCCACGAATAGGATGTATTCGGTATCATTTAAACTAACACCATGGAGAATGTTGATATTATTACGCGTGTGCGGAAGCATTTAACTCTCATCGTTTGTAATGTAGTTGCGCCAGACGCCCCCTGGGTTTTCGAAGAGAAATAATTGCGAACCAAAGAACCAGTGGTAATTTGCTACGCATTTACAGTAACTCAATATATCGCCTAATATAGCGAAAGAACTTATATGTTGAAGTATTCCCCAGTATTTTTTCCTAAATGCAAACACCTTCATTGATGTATTTCTTTATTCTCAAAAACTCTTCAATCACTTGAGATGCCAATCATTATTTCTATCTTGAATACAGAAAATCATTTTCCCAAGAAACTGCGTTGCAAACTCGGATACCAGGAAATTACAAACAAAATGTCTGATGCGCGGTCTACTTTAGAATCTAAAAAGCAGAATAGGTCAAATCGGGCCAATGATACAGCTCGGAAATCCTCCAGGAACTGAGAATATATCAACAGAGGTGAGATAGGGAGGAAAGGAACTTCAATGTAAGAGAGAACCCCGAACAGAACTGTAAAGAAGAGGACAAGAAGTAGGGGGCACCTTATTTATCGGTGAAACTTACGGGAACCCAGAGAAAGACGGTGATGTGAGCATGATGTGCAAGAGGTAACTTCCTTGATTATACTTGGTAGGAATCACGTGTAGCATCTTATGATATATTATATGTAGAGCACTTGTGCTTTTCAAGCATATCTGTGATTTTTTTGGATGTGCGAATGATATCCACAAATCAAGAAAAGTACCTTGGAAGTCATTTTGTTGATTTGCGGATATCGTTCGCATATCAAAATATTTTGCGGATATGTCATAGATGAACTGGCGATTCTTCTTTGATATCCGGTGAGACGCTATGCGTGATTCTTGCTGCACATGATCAAAGGATACCCCTGCTGTATATCTTTCGCACATCGAAGTGTCTCTCTGCAAAATGAGTACAAGAGAAGGAGCGCATAGAAACGCATGCAGGTAAAAAACAGACAAGAGGCCAGAAATACCCAACACGGCAACCAAATGGAATCCAAAGAATACGAGAAACCCTAGGAAAACCTTTTTTATAAATGGCGCAATACATTTTGCAAAAAGTAACAAATAGCGCAGAAAACCGTTGCCTTTATTGAAGAGATGGCGTATAAATTTCATGCTTCACGCCATTTCATCGCCATTTATAGCATGATATAGACAAAGATTTGCGCCATTTTTGACACTTTTCAAAAATGACGTACAAATATTGAATAAAAGTTAATATCTCTAATACGAATGCTGAAAAACTATTCCGTATTTGTACGCCAAATATAAAAAGTGTCATAAATGGCGTAAATATGTGTCTATATCACGCAATAAATGGCGGTGAAACGGCGTGAGGCGTGAAATTTCTGCTGGCAATGGTTCTTTACCACTCTTTGCTTGTCATCATGGAGGTATATTTATTTTTCTTATTTTCTGAAGGTAATTTTCCCATTCCTGATGCTAATACTTTTTGGAAGGGAGCCATAAATTTCTATTACTACAAGAAAAATGCGCGAGAAACATGCACGTCATCACGCTAGCTCAAAATCTTTCGAGCTGCTGTGTCGATGCAGGTTTTGCAATGAATATCTTAGAAGCGCTTCCAAAGGTTCATAGAAATTTCTTTATTCTTGGAAGTAAACTTAAATTTTCGAAAACAACAAATACTCCCAGGCTCTGGAGAACTACAGCAACAGATAGACAGTGAATTTTCTCACTCACAGGGGCTATTCTTCTGTTTCGTCTCCGTATTTTTTTATATATACTGTCCGTGCCTTTTTGCGGAAATCGTTCAACACATATGACGCACAAGTACCATACACGCAATCACAACTGCTTCTATTCAAAAGACCAATGTCCGAACATAGAAATTACATAAAACATTCATGAAATACTTACGTAAGTGCACACGAGTAAGCATTAAATTGAGGCGACTACGTTGTGTCCTAGGTCTATGTCTAAAACACCGAGGCTCACACATCTACTTGTATAGCTCCTTTGGATCGCATATTGATTCTGAAGAGCGAACTATTGGCTGCAAAACTGAAAACCCTTTTATTTTGAATTGATATTGAACAAAATATTACGCCTACACAAGCCAAACGGTATGCTTATCGAATAGTAGACGATGTTCTCAAGACGAATAAAATTCTATCTTTATGAGCCCAGCTCAGATGCAAGACAGAATTGAAAAAGACCGTTAGGTTCACTTCTACTATCGGGGCTGGAAAAACCAAGTTATTTCATCATGCAGTAAGTCTTCCTACAAACCCTAGAGATGTGTTCTTCCTCTTCGCAGATTCTCGGTGAGTAGGCAACGAATTCTAGCTAGAAAGTTCCGGAACATTAACTATGTTTGCATAAGAAAGTACCTTGGAGTCAGGTCTCGCATAATATGCATCAAAACATCAGTTGATACATTTATATACAAGACAAGATAAAAAGCATACAAAAATGAGTATTAATTTAAAAAACAGTGAACACATGCACGAAATGGACGGGAAAAAAAACAGAACTCTTAAAACGTTGAGATTAACCCACAGGGTGGTATATCATTTAGTCCTACAAAGGTCGTTCCACAGCAAGTGAAAGGTAAATATCAAGCCCCGTACTACATCGTAATGACCACAAAAAAATTGGGTTTTTGAACCCGTTCACGTTCGATCGTGCTAATCTATTTTGAAATGGACATTCGAAACAACTGTTCTGAAAATTTTCGGATTCCATTACGATGTTTTGGCATCGACCGCTAAGTACATTGTAAACAAACACGAAAAAGTGGGTACAAAGCATTGGAATATTGAAGTTCAATACTTTTATGGTTGTATCCAAGCATTTTTGAACGAAGTTGTAGTTTTAGGACTTCGTTACGTTTAACCAGTTTCATGGGAAAAGCGACTAAAATTCCATTTCCGAGGCGCGGAAGGGCGGTAAAATTGCCTCAGTGCCTACGTCGGTGTTCTTTTTATGCTAGTTTATTATGCTAGATCGCTAGTTGAGAAAATAGAATTCCGAAGAAACTGGCATTTTTGCAGTTTGTGCTAGTTGGCAAGACAACTTTCTTGAAATAACGTTTCCGTCAAGTGTAGTTCAAACTTCACCTATTAGAGTTGAATTTTATTTCGCAGTGCTTCTGCCACCGCTCGTAACTTTACATTCCCCACACTCGTCAAAAACAGTGTAAATAATAACGAACCCACTACTAGCGCTCCCTCGCTCCAAACTACATTCAGATCCTGAGTCTCAGTTTCCTAAATTTCAGGTTAACGAACTCCAACGCAACACACTCTCTATTCTCGTACACACTCCTAGCCCCAACCCGGCTCCCAGACCCTCCCAGCTCTTTTCCCTCCTGCTCACCTAGTATGCATTCTGCGGTTTGCACAACCTCCGCCGCACTACCAACCCCAATTAGTAGCGCTTCACCCGGCAACTGCTGCCACATATATACCTCTCCATCCTCGTCCACCATCAACCCAAACTTTCGCTTCTTCCTCAGCCGAATTCGCCTAATCTCCTCTGTATTACTTTCTCCCCTTCTCCCCCTCACGGATTCACATCCATACCGAGAGCCTGGTGTCACTGGCGACCCTTTCCCGCTTCCATCCTCCATCTTTACTCTTCCTTCCCTCACCACCTCCTTCAACTCCAACAATCATTTGCACGCCTTCTACACCTGCCCCAATTGCGACTCCACACCTCTACAGGACCCCTCAGCCCCATATTCTCCCTTCTCAGCTTCACAATCTCCCTCCCAACGCGCTCAACAATCCCACCTACATGCCTTGCAGTACCCACTCCAGCTAACCTCATCCTTTTCTGAATCATCGAAATCAAATCGATTGGCACCCCAGTCTCTGACATACTCAGCAAAACCCCTCCCATCTCACCCACCATCTCAGGAATTCCAAATGCTCTTTCGGATTTTTTCCAAGCCTCTGCAACAGCTCCCCCATCTCTGTCGGAAAACTCCTTTCACGTCTTTTATCCTCTCCAGCCCCTTCACCCCCACCCCCCTCTCCATCCCCATTTCCCTCCTTCTCTCCCATTCAAACCTTGTGCCCACCCTCCTAAATCCTTCCCGGTGATGTCTCTGGTACCTCTGCCCGGTGAAGCAGAGCCACTAGCTCTTCGACTTCGACGTACCCATTCAACATCGCAGAGATAACTGGCAGTTCGCGATAGGGGAGATAACAAAAAGCGAGATGAAAGCAATAGTACCAGCAATTCCGCCTACTTCAAAACCCGTCGAACTATAGGCCAAACACCAACTTGCGCTGCACAATCATTTGTATCCCATTCATATCTAAGCCAATTTCCCGCC
Source organism: Gracilaria gracilis (assembly GCA_030374805.1). Taxonomy (NCBI): domain Eukaryota; phylum Rhodophyta; class Florideophyceae; order Gracilariales; family Gracilariaceae; genus Gracilaria; species Gracilaria gracilis. Next base: position 132,709 of record JARGSG010000213.1, on the reverse strand, counting down.
ATTTGGCACAAATTCCATGACTTGCCTGGAAATCTTCACAATGTCCCCACTTTTGTCCTTACCATATCCAATTGAAGCCTTCGATGCACCACCTCTCAAGTAAACAACGTTGCCATGAACTCTTGCTTTCTATGCTTTACTTCACTGCATGCCTTCTCATAAACACACGTTTCCACCCTACCTCCTCTACAGCCCTGCTGCCCATTTCTTTCCATAACCCAATCATACAAATCCCCTTGTCATCTAAACCAATTTTTTCATGCCCAAAACAACAGCCCCGTCCTTACTTAAAGTCTTTCTCACTCCCTAGCATGGAAACCACTTTCTTTTCACAGCTAACAACACCCGACACCTTCCAACCGTCCATACCTTCAATCAAACAAAATCGTCTCAAAGAGCTCCCATTCATCTTCCCCTCCGTTCTATAATCATCCCAGCTGTGGTAATAGGTAGAGGCCGTAATGGAACCAAGCTTAACAACAATGGTTCCCCTGAAGATACCTTTCTATCCATCGAAGATTTCATTTCTGTAGAATGCCTTTCCCAAGGTCCAATCTTCTTCTGTGGCAGGAACGAACTTCTCGAAAAAACAATTTTATGATCCCCGGCATCAAGAACAGAAGACTTGGTCTTCATTCTGGCTGGTCACATTGTTCCCATCCTTTCCAAAAACGAATTGAGCACTGCAACACGGGCCGCTCTTTTCATCGCCATTCTCACTGTAGGCGCTTCCCCACAGGATGGTGTCACGTCTCTCTCTCCCAATGGTCTGATCACCCCTGGCAGTGTGCGATCGCTGCAGCTTGGGCGTCTGTTACCTCTTAGGTGAACTCCCAACCCACTTCAGGTTTAGTGGCAAGGATCCACCAAGCCTGTGTGGTTAACTTTCAGCAGGCCGGGCCTATCTCTGTGGTCGAAGATCTTATCCTCCTGGAAAGCATCTTGCTCCGTCTCGCACAGTACGTGCGATCGTTCTCTCAAATTGGTCAGTTCCGAAACCAGTTCCAGGTTGAGGTCTATCAGATGGCTACCAACCAGGCGGCCAAGCTTGCGACGTCCATGGACCCGACGCTGACTAACCCATTGGATGATCTCGTTTTTGGTGCGAGCTTGAATCCCAGCATATTGGCCGTCGCGGCCATGCCGCCATCTCAGCTCCACATGAGGCTGTCTAGTCCTCACGCAGTTCCCCACGCGGTTACGACACCCACGGCCGGCCATGAGGAAATGCGTGGCTTTAGCGTACCTAGAAGCGCCCCTGTGGGTCATGGTAGTGCGCCGAGCCAGGCACCAGGCCAGGCTTTGCTCTTCTAGCCATTGCCAGTTGCTCACGAAATCGCACTCAGGGTCGGGGTTCTTCACATGGTGGCTCCTCGGGGTCCCAGTTCGCCACTCACTTCTCAGTTTCCCCTTTTCTTCCTCTCGGGTCTTGCTTGAGCGTCGTTGCTTTTGCATCTTTATTGGTGTTAGTCTTCAAGTAAAGTTCAATGTTATATGTTTTCATGTTAGGTTTTAGTTATCATTAAGGTGTGAGGCGCTGCGAGAGACGAAGCGCAAAAACAGCTCTACCCGTTTTTAGAGCTGCGCATCTCCAATTAGGTTTTGAAACTCTCCTCCCACCTCTTTAGACCAGCGTACCACGATGGGTGAAGAATAATTCCTTGTAGTTAAGTTAGTTCCATCCTGAACCGTTTTGGTGTGCGCAAGTGAGATGCTTCACCCTGGAGGTTAGTAGCAAGGCAAATAAAAAATTCGACCGGGAAGTTACCCCCCCGTACGATAGTGAAAACGGAGAAAACTCTTTTGGTCTGTATCTCGAGAAACAAGCGGTTTCAGAGGCTGAGAATGGCCGATTCGGAAGCGCGGCACGGCCAAAATACTTATTTTTTGACCATGCCGGTGCGCGCTCTCTACACAAAATAGTATAAACCGAATCGTTTACTCCGCACGGCGCGCTACGGGCGTCGCGCGTAGATCTCCACAGTTAAAAAGGTACAATTTTTGGAATATTTCCACCGTCTGAGTTTGCGCGTGTGTGGCTTGCGCGTTCACGCGCGGTGCCGCGCGCGTGCATGGCGTGTGTACAACAGCGCGTAGAACTTGGGCATTATCCATTCCGTATACGTAGCCCTCGGGGGATGCTTCTTTTTTGTAATAACTTCCTGGTGAGCGTTCACTAACTACTTCAGTCTTAGTGATTACGATGCTTTTTCCCCTTCCTCAAAGGATTGCACCATCTATAGGGTTGACCCACCATTCCGCATGTCCTTTCCCTTGCGATTCCAGTTGCTTATTCTGAGGATGTGCGGTATGGCTGAAGGTGGCTCAGCGGTATCACCGTCGGCGTCCCAGCCATACCAGCGTACTATATACTTCAGACCTTCTTGGGTACGGCTTGGACCTACAAAGCGTTCCAATGAGATTTCATTAGACACCTGAAACGGTATGACGTCACCAATTTTGTTTTAATGAGCATCGGTACCACTAGGTTTAGATGTTTCCGGTGGAAGAGCTATTGTAATCCCCGCCGGTGGTACGTAGTCTGGGTCGCCACCGTGTGCTTCATCATTAACCTCAATGGGTATCTCGTCTTCCCTGGGCTGAGTCCTCAAAGCAACAGCTTGTGGGTCCGGCGCGGATTCCATGCGTACCTTTCTGGTTTGCACCGTTTGAGGTGCAACCGTGATTCTGTCAATAGAGGTCGTGTTCTCTACACCATCTTGGCTCACCGTTATCGTGTGATCGGTTGATCGAGATACCTTGAAAGGTCCCGGTGATTTCGGAAGAAGCTTAGAGTTGATATTTCTATCGATAGCTTCATCATCGGCTTCATCACCCGGTCGTGGTTTAGCTCCTTTTGGAGGGTGGTCAATAAAGACATATTGACCTGGGGTAGCCGTTACCATTTGGGTTACCTTTCAAGCGTAGTCCTTCTTGGACCACTTTTGGGATGCTATGAGCTTAGTCTCATTATATTTGAGAGCATTCCTCAACCTCAAGAAGGTATTGCGTTTGACCTGTGATGTTGTTAGCGAACCAGCGGCTTCTTGTCCTAATGGGACTTCTTCAACAACAATACATGGTGGGTGTCTTGAAAATATCATATCTAACTGTGTAGTTTGCGCCTCTCGATGAACCTGAATGTTATATGTGTACGTCAAGAGCTGCCCGAGCTCGCCCCAACCAGTTTGATGTTCTTCCGTATATTAACGTAATCTAGATACCAGTGTTCGGTTGAAGCTCTTCACTTGCTCATTAGTTTACGGATGATAGGCAATAGTGAAGTAATGGTTAGTATCCAAGAGGTTAAAAACATATTCAAATAACTTGGAAGCGAAATGCGAACCATTATCGGTAAGCAGAGAAAGCGGGGCACCTTTCGAGTAGATCCAATTGTTTTAGAAAGCCACCACGAGAGTCTTATATTTCGTTTCCTTCAAAGTTATCGCTCGCGTGAGCTTCGGGAATCTGCCGGTGATTACGATGATGTACTGATACCCCATTATGGTTTTCGGCGTTGGACCTAGAAGGTCTATTGCGACGAATTGGAGAGGACTCGCAGTGGGAAATAGTTTCAAGTATTTCCTATGCTTGCGAAGACCTTCACGGGTTCGTACGCTTGACTCAAACTGATCTACAAAGGTGTAGACATCATGAGCAATATGGGGCCAGTAATACCCCTGCCTCAAGATATAATAAATACCCATACCTCCAGGGTGTCCTGATAGACTTGAATAGTAGGCAAGATACAGCATCCGAGAGCGCAGCGGCTTGTCCACCACCTTTTGAAAGGATCCATCGATTGGAGCTCACCTAAAAAGGAAACCATTTTGGTCGATATCAAAGTTTGAGTCTTTTGTACCTACTTCGTTCATGTGAGAGCGGCAATAGACATCGTTTGCTTGCTCTCTCAGACATTCCTCATGGATAATCGGAATGACGTCTTTTTCTTAAGGTTGAGTATTTCCCGAGCAGTGGTTTCACTAAACCACTTGTCTTCTTCGGGTACGGTCCAGTAACGTTCTTGGGTATCATTATCACCAGCAGGGACTGTGGAGATGATAAAGCATGGGATATAATTTTCTAATGGTTTTGTATCCAGAACATATGTAGTATTGCGAGACATCGCATCAGCGAAGTTGTGCTTTATACATAGACGATACTGTAAATCGTATTCAAACTCTGAGAGTTGTAACCACCATCGGGAAAGTCTTCCTGATGCGTCGGCGAGACCGAGTGTCTACCGTAGGGCGTCGTGGTCGGTTCGAACCGTAAACCTTGCACCATATAGGTAGCCCTAGAAGTAAAACTAGGCCACACTACTGCTATTAATGGCGTACCAAAATGGCTGATAAGTGGCGTACATATAATGCTACTATATTACAGCACATGGTCACAGGTGGCGTACACGTAGTCTACTCGGGTCGTTTAGTACGCCACTTCTAATGCAAACATAGCAGCCTTGTATGCATCTTATAAAAAATTCAAGGGCACAAAGAAGCTTCAAGAAGCATGCTCATGGCTATCATAAATGTCATAAATGGTCAGCTAGACATTTACAAAAAATTCTAGCAGATTGTAACTAATATGTAGCAAAAGTTATGTCATTGTCATAAGAAAATGTTGGTACTTTACAATTAAAGTAGAACAAGAGGATAACATTTTACGTACTAATAAAAGGAAACCGAAAGTAAGACGTAGCCTCTCGGAGATGATAGGAGCTTGTATCCAGTACGCGAACCATTGCTTTGGGATCGTTGCTGCGATCTGAAATAAGACCGTGAGAAACGTGGGTTCGGGGAGGGCATTCGAACCAAAAACTTTGATGGCCACGCGCTCTTGCTGGTAGGGGGTCCAGTAAATGACTGGATGACGGAGTCGGCAGGATCACATCGAACGCCTTAGAGTGGTGTCAGGAGATAACCTCAGCGAGCGGCATAGCATGAAGGCTATATATTGAGATCGATTATGAACTTCTCGACCGCTGTTTTAGTTGAAGAAACCCGCGAACAATCTGTACCAATGACTCTCACACAATGTAGGAAGGTTTTTTCTCGTCCTAGAGTTTGCCAACGTCCATGTTCATCGAATGTTGACTTGGCATGAACATGTTTCAGATGAATTCATAAGTTTTTCCACATGCGAGAAATATAACGGCCGTAGTGAAGCTATATCCCAGGACGCAATGTGCAACAAAGATCATTGGAACATCTTTCCTTGGCACTCGGGACATGGTGCATCGCCTTCCAACAAAATACGTCCACGTCCGTAATAAATAGTCAGGAAGCAGTGCACGCAGATGCCACCTCGCGAGGTCTTGACATACAAATACCGTATATGGCTTATGCTGGGGGCTGAAAGACGGTCTGAAGCAAAACAACGTCCACGAATCCATCGAGACCCGTGCATACGGGAGGAGAAAGAGCGACATAGCTGGCCCCAATCCCACCACGTATCCATTTCGGGTCTACGGATTCGGCGGAGAAGACTAAAAGCACCCAAAGACATAGATGGGAGAGGTAGGAAGAATGCTGCAGAAAAGAATAAAACGACTGTTGCGTGGAGATATTGGCACGCATCGCGATTAGTAACAAAAGAGAGTAGTAGTAATGTGCTCAACACGGTGTGTGATGTGTAAGAAGCAGATTCGTAGATTCAAAAGCAAAGCATACAAATAGGGAGGCTGCAGTTTTCAAAATGCGTTTAGGATGCATCACGTCTCGCAGTTATGTCGTGGTGCAGAATGCAATACCTTTCAAAGAAATCCATTGCATCCCCGGCGATAAAGAAAGTGCGACTCCCCAAATGCAAAGCTAGGTGAAATAAAGGTACTGGGGAAGCACGAGGTCGAGTCTTGCTTACAATTGTTTGGTTCTGAGAGTAGTTATATGGGTTGCAGTAGATAGATGGGTTGCACCTTGGGTGCCATGAGAAAGGATTGTATCATCCATTATCCTTTGTGCTGTCTTTTTGAAAATGATAATAACTCTCATGTGGCAGGGAATGGATCGCTGTTTGTCAGCCAGAGCTAGAAAGCCGATGACTAAGTGCTCAGTCGAAACCAAATGCTACGCCATCTGGCGACGACGGTACAAGAGGTGCATCGATGCAATATGGGTATGATCGGAAAAGCGGTCGAGTGAGGCGGTGAGGAGGGTGCGATGGAACTCAGACATGTGACAGTTATTGGGAGGAATGAAAGTAGTTCGTAGATGAAGGTTATGATGTTTCCCTTCGTATGTTGACACAATGATTTTCTTTTCGGTCACTCAGTGCCAAGGTGGGTGGAAATAGTCACACACGCGTACGGATGTACACTACAACGCACATACGCACACTAATAGTTCAGCTAAGTTCGAAGAGAGAAAGATTAAACGAATACTAATGGTTCTTTTGTAAGAGATGCATAGCGAACGACCCCCAGAGACTAGTAACTTACTTCTGATCTCACGCATTACTGTCTTTCTTACTTCTTTGGAACCGGTTTCCAACGTGAACCAATGAATCTATAGCGGTGTGGGGCTTGATATGTCACTAAGAAGGTTTGAGAAACTCACAATCTTTGATGCCCGATGCATTTTTTCCACTTTCACCATTAGGCCCGTCACGTCTGTGTTCTCGGAAATGGAATTTCAAATTAAAAAATGCTAGTTTTGGTGACCGATTATCTGGTGACTTTTTCCAATTTTTTTCCGATATTTGGGTTGGATATGAGGAAATACGTATTTGCTGTGCTAGTTTGACATTCAAAATTTGCAGTTCTGGAAATTCACCAGTTTTAGAATTTCAAATATGCTAGTTATTTAACTGGGGAATTTCCAGAACTGCAAATTTTGAATGTCAAACTAGCACACCAAATACGTATTTCCTCATATTCAACCCAAATATCGGGAAAAAATTGGAAAAAGTCACCAGTTAATCGGTCACCAACACTAGCATTTTTGAATGTGAAATTCCATTTCCGGGAACACAGACGCAGAATTGCTCTTATAAGCTAAGTTTGATGAGCATAGCCCTTCAAGGTCTAAGAACTTATGTAGAACGAAATTATTGACACCGGGATTTTCATACAAATGAGACCATAACCCTTGCCAGTGAAGCTCATAACATACTGCAACACGGACGTTTTCGACTCACATGTTCTCGTACCTTCTTTTCCGTGTACCTCTCGACAAACCACCAAGTTTAAATCTCGATGTGTCCGGCAACCACGTTCACCCCCTAAAAGTCCTTGAGAACTTCTCAGATCGTCCACAAAGTAAGTGCGTACACTGAAAGCGGATGTGCCTCGCGGGTACTCTGTTTGAAATACTCCAATTGGATGACTCATAAAACACACGCTTTCCATTGTGCGACAGGGAAACATATTTGTGTTCCCAACTACATACCCTGCAAAGACCTGATCCTGTCACCCTTTTTGCAGACTTCGAGTTGCCCAATCAGATAAGACAAGCTTTTGAAACCCCCCATCCACCTGGTGCTGAAAAAACGCGCAAACCCGTCTATAGTCGATAGTCGCTTCATCTGCGTCGTCTTCTCTAAAGACGCCCAAAAAGTATCATGATTTTCGTTCGTTTCTAGACGCACTAGCGTACGTCCAGGGCATCAAAAACCTCATTTTTTCATCCTCCGCACGGATAAAAAACATCAATTTTGTCATTCGTCTCACCGTGGTGGGCAGCTGCGGCAAATCTCAATCCTAAAGCGGTAACATAATATCGACACAGAAGTTCCCGAAGTCTCGGAAAGCTCTTATTTTGTTCCAAAGAAGTCGAAGATGTCCGACACGGGGATAGGAAACGGAACCGCTCTATATCGGTCCCATGGTGTACTGTAATTCATCTGTTGGTAGTGCTTTCGAATCCTGTTCGTCTTCTGAGTCAAGGTAGCGAAATATATTTCCACACTGGAGGCTATACAGAGAAGCAGCAGTATGATACTTCACTTTCTCGTTCGCGGCCTGGGTGAAACGGTATTTGGCATTGGTTACACGGTTGAGCTGACCGACATAGTTTTCCATTGTCCATTGCCCAAGCAACGAAAGTGGACCGCAATCGCGATTTCTTTGTCCCAAATGTAGGAGGAGATGGTAGATATACTTGCAGAGATGGATTCGCTCTTCAAAGACCGCATGGAGAGCGGCAATACTGAGAACCAAAGCCTACCCTGCAAGCCCGAAGGTTCCTGTTAGTCACATCCGCCACCCCCTTGGTTGCTAGATATCAGAGATTAGAGTGACGCCCTGCATCAGATCAATAGGAAAAGAGCCGAAAACACTTAGAGATGCTGTTTTCAAAAGCGGAGTGATACAAGTGTTGGAGAACCCATTTTGTATAAGCTGGTCTTGAAGTTCTTGCTTAGAAAGAAAGTTTTCCATAGTACGCAATTCTGTATACGTCTCCATAACTTCTTCGTGCGCTCGTATGGGAAGAATATCGATATCCCACAACATAGATGTATTCGAAGTATGGATTCATTTGTTTCTGCCATGCGGATGCGTACCAGTTGGAATGGAAGGAGTAAAATAAGCGTGGTTGACATAGACACCACGAATCTTACAAAACCGACATGGAACAACCCCGTTTACCCCCCTCAAGTTCGTAAGCTTCTTCATCGCGGGTAGATCAGCAAGAACAAAAGGCAAGGGAACCCTAATTCGCTTTACCTCACCATAGCATAATGTGGCATTCTTTCCTACTATTTGTAGGGTATCAAGTTCCGAAAGAAACGGATGAAAGAAAGAGGTAAGCTTCTTTGGTTCGTTTGGACCAGGTATGATAAATATCGGAGGCAGACGCTTAACTTTGAACCGCTCAGAAGGCGGAAGGTTTAGAAGTACGCAGACAAAGAGCCAATAAGTGTAATCATTCGAACGAGAAGGCTGCACTCCGTCGGCGGATATTGAAAGAAAGAGATCGTTCTTTACCATATCATTGCCCCCCAAATCCTACACAAGATGCTTGAGGAGGTTACCGGAGAAAAAGTCTCTGTATGATCCTGATTGCTTTTCAAAGAGTTCACCCTGGAATCGGGGTCACTCAATTGGGTGGCACAGAAGCCGCTCTAATCGACAGCAGAGGGAGATAAATTCGTACGTAGAAACTTTCTCCTGCTGTCCTTCGTCACAATGATTGCAGAGTACAATGGAATGGTCATACCGGATCCAAAGGGCTTTGTGACACGCAGCACAAGCAGCATGATCACTAGTTTCAATGCCAGAATTGCGCAATAAAGCCTTTCGCACACCATCGTGTGACATTTATCGTAGATGCGGTTCATCGTTTAACGCATCATCCTTTAGAAAAGCGTCTATGATCTCATTGGATGCCCCACATTTGATATTAATCCCTAATATATTGTCATGTGTGTTCATGAACGTTCTAAGCTTCCAATCTTTACAAACTGGATACCTTTTTGAAACTGGTGCTTCGGGGCAGGAAGCTTGAACTACGTCACGAACAGGACCAATTTCCAGAGTTTCCGCCGCAGTCGCCGAAAATGAATGAGAAACTGGTACAATAGACGCCGTAGTCGACGAGTTCAAGATTGACAAGTATTCGTCAGAAACATGGAATTTCGTATCCGAAGTGATAGCAAGCTCGGGTACTATTTAAATTTCAGCTTCATCCCAAAGAGCTTGGACTTATGACAGATCATATTTGGGTTGAGGATGCGGTGGGTGGCAGATCTTTCCTCTCTCACGGGCTTCATTTACCGCCTGGCCTCTGTGCTCCATAGCGGTTTGTCGTGAAACTATTCTCCCGGCACCACATCGACAGTTGTAACTAGCATGAAAAACATATCCATAGATGTCCATAGCTCTTAATTGATGAATGAGGATGCGAAGAAAGTATTTAACCGAATATAGCGTACGAAATGGCACCGTAGAGATGAGTATGCAGTTTTTGGGCTGCGTTTTTCACATGTAGGTGAGTGAAGAGGATGTTCAAATTTCAAATTTCAAACAGCCACGCTGGATATGATTTGAAGCACCTTGCGTTTCAAAAAAACAAAACCGGGGGCGCAGCACGAACTTTCCAAACGAAACTGTGTTTCTTATAAAGTGAAACATAATGGTTCCTGTACCTCATGTGAACTCCAAAAGCGCACCCCTCTCAGGACACCTTCGAAACTTGTCGCATATCCAGTGTTCTCCAAGGATTACGGAAGCGATTAATCGTCAAACTATCCTGTAACATTCCTGTATTCAATGGCAAAATTGTGCTTTACGATCCTTTTCGCCGACGTTCTTTCAAATCAACGAGCAGTTTCAGCATTGGGAAAGCAATGGAAATGGCCATAAAGATGCACAACGAGGAGCTGGATGACTCCAATGAGACGAATCGTATAGTGTTCACCGCTACGTTGAGACAATACTCTAATAGTGTCATGAGCACCGTCGGTCGCCAGCTGCAAGTCTCCCCAGTGTTTAGCGGACACATCGGAAAACGCAGCTAAGCGGATATCAAGAAATACACAGAGCGGAAAGCATTCGACGAGGCCATCGATAAGGTCATCTCCCATGTCAATGGCAAGCATCGGTTGCTCATGTATAATGAAGGCAACCGGGGTATTCTGCAATCTATAAAGCAGAAGCTTCGTAACGAAGTGGAACATTTCAACCAAAAGAAGAAAGGACAGTCAAAGAATGCGATCAGAAGTGAAGAACGCCAACAAGCTACTAAAAAACGGGAGGGCGTTCATTCAAAGCACGTAAAGACAACAACGCATACAGGGAAGCCGAGGTTGAACACAGCAGGAGAACAAAGTTGACTCACGGCCGCAAAATGAAGAAGGTTCATAGCTGTCGTACTGTTCTTCGGGGAGGTGAGGAGCAAGATCGAGATTTAACGATTCAAGATGTGAACTCTGAGGTTGACAGTGAGAACAGGTTCCACGAAACTTCTGTTGGTCGTAAGACTCATAACACTCGTAATAGAGATTGTTCCGGTAATAGAAGAATTCAAGCGAGGGATTCAGATACCGAGAGCAGTTGCAGCCACTACACTGCCGATCTTAATTTACTACGAAGAGGAATGAAACAGAATGGGAAGCCATTCTCAAACCAACATCGTGGAAAGAAGAGCACCTGTGCTCCTAATACTCAAGAGAAGGGCAGATTCATTGTTGCTGGCAATTGCAGAGAACACGAAAGCTTTGAAGCGGATGAACAGATCACTCCAACGTATGGGAAAACGAATGAAGGGGTCGTGAAAGGAAATCGCCCAAACGATGTGGACTGGGAGGAGAACTTAGCGAGTTGCAATCGCGTAAAGGGCAAAACACTAGTTCGTACCAACTTCCAGAATGAGGTCAACCCAATTCAACAAAAAGTAAGAAGAGAATGATGAAAGAGATTGCGGGAAATGAATCCTGCTCAGATGGAAAACATAAATCTCTCCATTGAGATGCGGGAAAACCTTGAAAATGGCGTTAAAGAACTTTATGCTGATGACACTCAAATGCAAAGAATAACAAAACTTTACTGTACAACCAAATCTTCAACGCTTTTTTTCTATTGAAATTATACGGAGCAGATTGGCTAGTTTTCGTATCTTTCTTCCTTCGTGACTTTTACTAAGAAAAGCAGATGCCCCTGCTTAATAAAACTTGCACAAAAGAATTATCTAGTGCACTAGAACTTTGGTTCGTTATCCATCAAATTTATTACAGCACTGTGGATAAGACAAGGAGACTAAAAAAGGCATATGCTTACAGCTTACTTTTAAGTCCTTAAATAATAAACTCTGTAAGAAGATAGTTGTTTCCTGAAACCAACGTGCATTATAAAGTAACATCTATACATGTCGCATATATGAAAACCTTTCAGAAGCTCAAGCAAATATTAAACGCCGGAAATGTATTGAATCCGACAATGAGAAATATGAAACAGTTACCAAATGTACTAGTTTTCATAAGCACAAAGTATGAGTTTGTGAAAACACATTCTTGCTAGCCATATATCAAAATCTGTGAGTCAGAGAAGAAGCAGGTTTAAAGCAATGGAACTAAAATTCAATAACTATTATCATGATCAAGCAACAATAAAGTCATCGTTATCATTCAGCTTAGAATACTTTTCAATAATCGCCTGTTCGAAGTCCACATACACCACCTTAGTCGCAGCACCAATCCACCCGAGATTGGCTTGGTGAAGCGCATGGGAATGAACAGGAAAAGGTAATGGAATTCGTGCAGTGAATAGACATGATCAGAGCTCCTCTCACGAAATCGTTTGAGGGCACAGTTGATACCCCCAAACTTTGGATGCTCCTTAGTCATTAAATTCTTCTCGAGCAATGACTTGTGCAAGAACTCGACATCAACAAGAGGACGCGGCCATGACACACGCAACTCTAAAATATTCTCATTATCAACAATATGAACTCCGAAGTTCTCTACACCTGATAGTAATATGACTGCAATAGAGAGCCTACGAAGAGTTGTCCGGGAATCATTCCACTCCGACATTAGGAAAATAGGCTTGAACTCGTTTTGGCCCAACTTAAATTCAATACCGTCGCGTGCTTGGGCAGGAATAGGTTCATGATCTGAAATATTCTCCTCTTCTTTTTTTCGCTCCTCAGAATCCGAATTTGTACAACAGCGATGCAAAGTAGTTGAGGATCCTCCTTGCAAACCTGTTAGCGTACACAACAGAAAGACCGAACAGAAGAGCGCACTTACTTTGAATCTGGTCGTACGTCTTACGCATTATGTAGTACTGTGCTCGAAAATTGGACAGCTTGTGTCGCTGAAAGATCTTATCGGACTGCCAAATTTGCTTTGGCGGTTCGGAACCCGTTATCTTTCCTCTTTCGAACATCTGCGTCAGTCGTTTTATGGCAGGTGAATTTTTTGTTAAGCGAGGCATGTTGAAAAGTACGGATGTATGTAAATAGGGCTGGTTCTTGCTGCATGACTTTGAGAGCGATGGATGGAGTTGGGGTCTGATAGAAGCGTTGTCGTTTCTATTTATCTCTGTTGATCCTTCTCAGATAGCAGTTATGCACATAACATTTGAAATTCTGAAGAACAGCGTCATTTTGTAAGAATATGGTTGTAGGAGTTGTACCGCCCCCCTTCGGGGCTTTTCTGTGTAAATTCCGGTTTTCGTTAAATATTCATTTCAAATGTACTCTTGCGCAGAGGAGGTTGTTGCGAAATAACCTAGACGGTCTCTTAATTTGCGATCAAGAAAGAAGAGCACAGTCCTAGGGTACGTAACCCTATCAGTGAGAAAAATAGGCTGACAAAGCTTACCATGCCTTTATAAAGATACCTTTCTGCTCTTTTTGCTGGTGAAACTCATTCCAAATATCAATACATCGCCATAAGTTACAAATTAGGGAAAGCACTAGTTGCCGTAAACTTGGTTCCTTTTTCTAATATAGAGATCGTAATACCATTTTTTTTTTCATACGATGGTTTGGTGTGGCTCTATTTAGTTAGAGTTGTTAAACGAAGGCTAGTAAGAAAGTTTCTGCATAAAAATAACGCTTTAATACGCTAAAAAGTTGTAAAAGCAGGTTGTAAAGAAGGCGTAAGCTTGCACAAAAATGTCGTAAGACGTCGATTTGGCAGTAACTTCGAGTAGCCGCTTCTCTGTAACATTAATAGTGCACTGAACAACAATGTGCCATTCTGGATTACTAAGTTTACGCCGCAGAGAGAAACAGTGTTTCGAAAATGCTGTATCTCCAAAAAAGAGCAGTAAAGAAGAACATGATGTGGTGAATGGTTTTAAAGTGATGCATGTTTAAAATTAGGCATGTCTAAAGTATGTATGTTTACAATCCGACTACATCGTACAAAGTCATTCCCTAATGCTGTAGGATAAACATATCCCTTTTGCCCTAGAGAACAAAAGATCAAGGTGTACATCTCAAGTTGTGAGGGTATAAATATCACTGTATGCAGCGAGAAAATATCTCGCGGGTTTTCGACTGTATCTCGTTTTCACTTGTTGGGGAGGTAACGACTCTATTTCTCTGACCTTGACGACACTTGACTTCTTGGCCTACTCTTTCCATTCATACAGCATAATCAGTGTTCAATATGATTACTTCTGCAAATACGTTTCAATTCCTCGGAGATAAGTACACAAGGCATCCAGCAGGCTTGACTTTGATATCGGTGAGAAGAAAATTCATTATGGTATTTGGTGTCACCGCTGAAACATGTTCACATTTGTGGGAAAAGCTTAAATATATGCTGCACAATGCCGCAAGTCCAGAGCATCTGCTTTGGTCTTTAATTTTTTTGAAGCTCTATGTTAACGAAGCAACGCTTTCTGCATTAAGCGTTGCAGACGAAAAGACTATTTTATATTGGGTAAAGTTTTTTGTCATTTTAATTTAGAATCTAAAAAGTGTAAGTTGGTATTATTTCTCATTAATTGGATTAACTGTTAACATTGTACGATGTTTTTAAGCAACAGATAAAATGGAGCAGTAGAATTTCGAGTACTATTCATATTTCACATCCAGTATTTGTATCAGTAGATACAACAGACTGCCAGATATATGAACCAAAGCCGTTTCGTTCTATGTGGTATTCACATAAATTTAGAACCGCTGGTATGCGCTATGAAGTTGGCTTACGTATTCATGGTGATGATATTTTCTGGGTCATTGGACCATTTCCGTTTGGTCAGTATCCCAACAATGTGATATTTTAATTTGGAATGAAAACGCTCTTCTGGGTAATGAGTTCGTTATCTGGGACGATGGATACACAGATGAAAAAAGGATTTCACCAACCCTGAATATTTTTCTTCTTGGATACAACCAAAAGCGTATCCGAGCTCGTCATGAGTCGTTAATTGGAAGGTTGAAAACTTTTCAAGTGTTGAAGCAAGTGTTTAGACAAAAACTCTCGTTTCATGTCCATTGTTTTCATGCCGTGGCGCAAATTACTGCTACTCAGCTTCAACTGGAAAATACTCTTTTCAATTTGTGAACCTCTGTAATCTTTATTGTAAAGTAAAGAAATATCTAAGAAAAGGCTGAAAAGTTTTAACATAGTGTCAGGAGCTTCATAAAATGGTTGAATGCTTCAAACAGTTTCCTTTCCTTTACGTATATTGTGATACATTCCATTTCCATGATTGCAGAAACAAACCTTCTTCCCAGATATGGTCTCCCTACATTATAATGTCGTATTTCACGTATATGTGTATAGAGGTATCGATTCTTATTTAAGAACAGATACAGTAGTTTGTCCTCGTATTATATTAATTGAGAGTAGGAGTTTTCGTTGCAGTTCCTGAAAGATGAGAAGAATTTAGAACAGAAAAACAGAGATGCTTGAAATGGAAATTTGACTTGAAAAACTATTAAGACCCAATCTGGTTCTATTCTACGTCATCATGTGGCGTTAAAAAGTTTCGGGTTTCCTTTGTTCTTATCGGCCTCAAATTATTGGAGGAAATGCAAGCTGGCTCGTATTATTTTTTTACTGCAATATTGAAAGGTAGAACTATTCTACAGTTTGCTCTATGTAACGAAGGAAAACGTTTAAAACTAGTCCTCCCTTCCTCGGATCATTGCCAAATGTTTTAATATTATTTCCTGGAATACTCTTGTCATTTTAGGTGATAAGATGTTGCAGATCGCCGTTTTCCCGCACCTCCCAGGAAGGAGACACTCAAAGTAAGAAGCAGCAACGCTACAAAGATGACTCAACCTATACTGTTGTCGGATGTTCCATGACCGGGATCACAGCGCCCACTTCTCGAATATGCAATTCTCCTATGCACAATCTTCGCGGAATGCAAACAGCGTTTCGCACAGTTCCTTCAGTGCCGCCACCGCTCCAGCTCGTTCTTTCTAGTCATAACCTCTCATTTCATCTTTCCCGATTGTGATTTTAATTGGAGTGCAATAGCTCAATTGGGGAACAATTGTCATTTATAACTGATATATGCAACGTTTTCTACTCTACCATGTCTTCTTTTATGAGTACTCCGAATTTTACAAGCCGCAATTTTTGTCACAGCGATTAATTTGTCAGCAGAAGCATTCGCGCTCAAACCTACGTCTTTGTTGTCGAACCTGTTGTTGCTCTTTATTTTCTGGCGCCTCTTCGTCTCTTCCACTCGCCCCACCAACATTCGTTGAGCACTTTTATAGTTTTCTCTGGGAGATAATCGGCGTGTAGCCTTGTACACAAACAATGATTGACTGGAGGAAGGAGAATATCCGCGGCATACTCAGGAGCCGGAGAAAATAAGCCGAAACTACCAGCACAGTGGCAGAGTTTAACGGTTTCGGTCGTTTTTGGCCCTCGCAATGGTGTTATGACCCTTCTTGTTCTCAGAGTGAAATCCTCAGAATGGTGTGTGTTATACGAAAATGCTACTCATCGCAATCGAACACCGTTTTTTCAAAATTCATCTGTAGCAGGCATTGATACGCAGAAGTGGTCGACAAGGGAATCAGGTGAAAATTGACAAATGGGAAGTTTATATCATTTAGCACTCTACTCAGCTCTCTTGTTGCAAAAGTGAATGGCCTGGCTGGAAACACCGTGACTACGTCTCGTTGGCTTTTCTGTACCCAGACAGAGCTCAGTTGGTGGAAAGTTGACGGATGCGGAGATCTAAGCATTTCAAAGAGCATATGAACTCCCCTTCAACATATGCCTCAGAAAGAACCCGCTGCGAGAGAGCGACAGAACAAAGAACTCATGCATCACGGCTTGCACTTCTTCAGACTTCTCTTCATAGCTGTGCACAAGCATTTAGTCTCCGAAGCGAGGCGTGCTTCGAAAAGCCCTGGGTGCCTTAGGCATATAAAATGCGTAAAAGAGACTGTAGGTGTGTGTTAAAGTTAATCATAGTGTGGAAAGAGTCCGGAATCACAACCCAGAAACGGATGTGTGCGATGTTCTTCACAAAGATAGGAATTGCCGTAATGTTGGGTGTACCGTCCGCCAAAAAAAAGCAACGAGAGAAATAACATTGACACGCAAACCAAAAATGGACGGTAAGAAGCAGGAAGCGGAAGATCAGTAGTAGCAGACACTGAATGCGTTTTGTACGCTTTGAAAAATGAAGATGGGCGCTGGATAAAGCATCAATTATGGGGTACGGAGTGAAAGAAAGTGGCAGCAATATGAAAAAGAAGGGAACCAAACGGGTTTACGGGATCAGCTACCGGCAATTGCGGCTGCGCTCATGATAGCCAATCTAGCTTTTCTAAGATTGAGGGGATAACAATGATATGAATGTCATGCACCTTTCAACAGGCGGACGCGACACTGGGGCTTTGTTGGACAACGCACGTTTTGCCCAGTTTCTGAAGGTCAACAGACACCAAGCAAGCGCACCAGCCTTATTGGTGAACGTGCAACGTCCGTCGCCATTTTCTGCGGCGCGCCTGTGATGCCTTCAGTTTTGCACCAGCTTGTCTTGATAGCCTCTTCAAACTGAAATAGTAGATAGTACTTATCGAGTCCTGTGCATTCTCCCCTTTGCCGCGACATATAGAAAAAAGTGCCGGGATTAACCCAGCAGTAGAGTTGAAAGCTAGTAAGGACTAAGCCCTGTTCATCAACAGGCACTTGGACCCCACGTTCGAGATAACCACACCCCTTCTGCACATTTCAAAAGTATCGAAATGGAGCCAGATTCTGAAAAACAAAGTTCTCCAGTATCGCCCGAGCCTCGATCCCACAACCCCAGTGGTCAGTTCAACAGATTTTTACTGGTTCCCGACTGCGCTACGCACTGCCATTTCCCTCGAAGGTTATGACGTGATCGCCAGTCTTGTACCCTATTTACAATAATCGCCCGTGCGTATAACCTCGAAACCATGACCGTATCACGAGTCCACGCCTGTCACGCTAGTAGTTTTAAGCATTTGTGGGTTTCCAAGACGGTAGATCTCGCGATGAAGTTCCACAGACAGCCACGGATACGCGATCAGTGGGCTCTGGCATACAAAACGCTCACATTGTTACTAGACATCTAGCGAGCAAAGAGCCATGAAATACGTTCCACGTGGGCGCGTAGTCCATTCGCTTTGAATCGTCTGCATACGCGTGCCACGCACCCACGCAATACCTTGCGGTAACGGAAGGGCAACAAAGTCACCCTGTCCAATTTTTGACCTCTTTCACCGCGCAACTCTCCCGCTCTCCGGCCTTTCCCCTTCAAACGAACTGTACCGGCTAAACTAGCAGCGAGCAGGATTATCTATGATTTTCGCTCGTTTCAATTAGACGTACTGTGGCCGTAACCCCCCTCTGCACCCTCCCCCATTTCACTCGTTCCCGTTCGCCCCGACGCCCGCACCGCTGTATCGTGCGTGTAGTACAACCCAGGCTTGCCATCTCCATCGATTTCCTCGTTCACCCATTGTTCCATCCCGTCACCAGATCGCAGAAAGGCAGCGCTGAAAAGTGTGCCTTCTCCTTCACAACCTCGTCATGCTGTCCCTGGTCAAATTTGGGAGACTACAGCCTGGATCACAGACCCCGCGGTAAGGGAAAGGTGCAGTATTGCTACAAGAGGATGGCGTTTTCGTTCCGTGACCAGTATTTCACTGGGGAAGACCCAATTTTCGTGTTGGATTTCTTGTCCCGATTTGTTCATGAGGCAAAAATCCTCTGCACGAGTGAGGGTCAGGCTTACATAGCCCTACCGTATTTCTTACGTGGGCTCGTTGAGAATTAATTGAAATCTGTCAGAGGTTCATCACGCGTCTCTGAAGGAGGGGTCACTTGTTGGCTAGAAACTGTTCGATACCTCGCACGCTTGTATGCAACGGGAACAGCCATTCAAGAGGCTATTCTCGAGTTACGTGATACGAAACAGCGCCCGAAAGAAACGGAGACCGAGTTTTCAGTCCGACTGCATAAGGCCTTCCACCGCTGTGGCAATGTTTACACCGCTAGCGAGCGTTGCACGCTGTTTATCGACGGATTGGATCCGGCTATTCGTACCTTTGTTTCTCAACAACGTGAGGACAGGAGGAAGGTTAGTAACGTTGAACTGGTACAGTACGCGAAAGCGGAACGAGACGCTCTAAGGGCTTGCCCCGCACACCGGGTTAAATCCAAGGCTTTACACCCTTAGGCCGCCCCGTCGTCGGTTTCTATACTCCCGCAAGTGTATACTCGTCGGGAGGTTGATAAACTGCACTTGGTATACGATGGGCCTATTAAAGTATTTGCCGTACAGTACGGGAGGTTAGCTATACACTATATAGTGTCAGGGCAACTGGGCCCCGCCACCAAGTAAATCTCCCCAACCAGGGTTGGCTCTAGACTCTTCGCCTTCGGCGGTATTCAACTCCTCCTCGGAGGGATATTCCGTAGCATACGGACCGTCTATCCGCCCTGCGTCCACCAAACGAACCCAATTGTGGGAGTATTACATCGCTATTTGTCGCGTTCGCCTTGTATAAGGATTTGCCCGGCCTTGCCGTCTCTCTTCGTCACTCTCGTGACTTCCCCTTTCTCTTTTTCCCTTTTTCGGGTTGTCCTCCGCGACCAGCGGCTCGTGCTGACACCTGTCTACACTTCCCACCTCTGTGGAACACCGCCTCATCTGAGGATACGCACGCAACGTTTACACGGATTCCAGCTTCTGGTTTACCTTCCTACGCCTGGCGTGAACGGTGGCCTTGCCCTTACAAATTGACTCCGTCGTTTCATCCCTGGAAGGGCTTTGCTACTGTGCTGCCTCGCCTGAGGAAAATCCGGAACGTCTTCGTGGTTCTTTCCCCATTGGGGTATTGCATTACAATATTGGACCCTTTGTACGGAATGATGGCATACAAACTGGACCTTGGCACCCTTGGCACGAGTAGTACAAATAATACACGTATTCGTATGCATGGCAACCATCGTAACGGAATTTCTAAATATAATTTACTTTATTTAGTGCAAGACCTTACAGTTGGGTCCCCGACGCCATAGTATGTATATGGTCTGCAGATCCCGGGCCATCCGAGTGAAGTAAAAGATACCAAGCCAGTGTTCGGGTCTGACTCAGGAATCCTTGGTACTCGGTAAACTCCGCGCGGAGAGCAAATTTCTTGCGCAGGACTACTCACCCACCTCATGGAGCCTCCAACGCATCTACAGTCAGTTTATTTCTTTATCTACGTGTGTGTTTCTTTTCTTTGCCCGTATTGTACAGGTATCGTTTCTCTTCATACAAATGTTTCCTGTTTTGTACTTCTTTGAACTTGATCGTGGCATCGCAAGTCGAGGTCCGTGTCCTTACAACTGTTTGCGCACGTTCCACTTCTGTGAAGTCATCACCGACTCTGTTGCTTTACAGATACGGCTTCTTGGTTTTTATACCTGGTTGCTCGTGGGATGGTGATTCTTGGTCCTACACCTGGCTAGGGTACTCACCACAGGTGGTTTTGTTTGCAGTGCTACCGTTTCTAAAGGAAAAACTTGAACAATTTAGTGATTCATATCTCTGTCAGGGTTTTGCAGTACATGAAGCGCACAAGGGTTAAACCTGAAGCCTGATTAGAAAAAATATATAGTTTTTTGACACCTAAGACAAGCATGGGGAGAAGACAGCCTAATTAGTCTAAGATGTGGAGCAACGCCTTTGGCGGGAAAATCGCAGGCTCACGAAGACGTTCGGAATCTTCCCCTCGACAGGGCAGCACAGCGAACGGAGCACTCCGGGAATGACACAGCTAAGCCGGGTGTAAATCCGAGGTCAAACCGTCACGACAAGCGTCGGAGCGTTAGGCTGATTAGTAGTCGGTAGAGATCTACGTGTTCACACAGTCACGAGATGAGTCCTCGAAGAAGAGTGGCACGGCAACGACAAGGTGTCGGAACCGGGCCACTGAGAACAGGGCAAAAAGGCAAACCCAAAAAAAGGAGAAATCAAACCAACAGAGTGGGGAAGAGAGAGAGAGAATAAAGCAAACCCAATACAGGGACGAGTATACGACAATAGGTCGGAACGAGACACACAAATAGTGGTTATACTGTGAGCGCCACAAAGGTGGGTAACTATACGTGAACAACGCAGTCGTCACTCCACTTGGAGGTGAACAAACCGCAAAGGCGTGATAGTTAGAGCCAGGAGCCCTTGCTTGGCAGGGGGCAGTTTACTTGGGGGAGCGGTGCTCAACCCTCTAAATACTGAGCTCGGCGCACCACTGACAGTGGGTGCGCCGGCGAAATAATCCATAAAATATCTAAATAAATACAGCAATGCTGGGTGCACTGCCTCCGGCATATCCGTGCTACACGTATGCTATTCACACCCGCTAAGCGGCGCCTCGAGCCGCGGAATCCACGTGTACATGTGTGGAAATTACCTCAGCGAGGCGACACGCGAATAGCGGTGTAGCTCATATATATCTACTAACGCATGATGCGGAAATTAACTAAGTACCTCAAATCGCCTCCAAGGAGTGTTGTCCTTCATATCCCCCTCCTTAAGAGTGAGCCACGCCGTCGCGATGGCGGGTCGAACTCCCAACCGTGGGCATTAAAGGCCCTTCCCCGAAGTCTTCGGATTCCATCTCGCCTCGCGAAGACCAAGTCACTACCACTCCAACGTGCAAACTTCGCTCCAGCTACGATCAATCCTGTTCACAACAGTCTGCTTCTCGCTCTCGCGGTGTTACTATCAACCTTCCCGTTCCTCGAGTGCCTCGCACGATGAGCGGTCAACCTCCGAACTCGGGATACTTCTCCGCATTTCGTTCCGTGCCTCTTCCGCAAAGCGGCAATGCTTCTGGGGCGTCCCAGGGACTCAACGCCAGCGGCGGGCTCATCCTTTCTCCAGGGCAGCAGCCCCAAGGTCACGTCATGCATGAAGCGCCGTGGCCTTCCTACGAAGAGCTCGTCGGGCTAAACCCTCGCGTTCACGCGCATCTCTTCCGGACTGCTCCTAGGTTTTATCCCACAGCCGTTTTCAACGAGGAGCTCATCGCGTCCTATGCGAACGGTACTGATCGCCTCCCCGGGGACCTTCCGGCGTTAGTCACCACTTCGTGGGATTGGCGTCGACGTGTTGCCGTTCCTCCTCACGCAATCTTGCGGCGTTCCGGCGAGTCACTGGCTTCCGCTCAGGCGGCATTGGTTCGCTTGGGTTATGCGCGGCAGAGCCGGGCGAACTTCGAGTTCCCAATTCTTGATTCCAACAGCTTTGATCTACGGTTGTACCGTACACAAGGCGAGATTTCGTATTGCGCCCACTTGGCGGTGGTTGAGACTTACTCCTGGAGAGGACGTCCTAATGTACGCCAGGAGGCAGTGTGTTGGATTCATCCAATCATCCGGGCGGAGTTCCGGTATCTTCGCCGGGAGTCCCGTTTGCGGTGGTTACACAACTTCATCCGCGATGAGCGTCGTGCGCGTTCCCGTTTCGGGTTTCTTGTCCCGTATCAAAACAAGGAGATCAATCGAATCTGGCACAATCACCGGCTGGGCCGTTACGTTCCCATTCCCACTTGGTGGTCCTCGGTGGAGGTGTGTCGCGGGTGCTACGTGGAGTTGCCCCCGGGCCTCTCCTATCTGGGCTCCTGCCTCATCGAGGATCCGTATTCCGGACTGTGGTCCGTGGTGCTCACCGAGTGGGCAATCCGCACTGCGGCTTATCTCCTATGGGAATTATATGACCAGTATCGACTGTGGTATGTCCCGCCTCGCCATCGAGCGTGCATCCGAGAACTCTCGTTGTGGGTCCCTCTGGGAGGTGAAAACAATGCCGAAGAAGTTCGTGGGCTCCTCGACGTAGTCGACCGAGTTGATTGGGCCAGCGTGCCCTTCGCTCAGAGCGGCCGCGGTCACGAGGACGGCGGTTTCGACCGGTCCCCGGGACGACGCACGCCATCGGCGGGAGACTTCATCTTTTTCAATCCCTGGGAGGTGCAAGAGATCACCGCAGCTGAAGCGGCAGCTCTCCGGATGGCTCCGAGGTATGTCCCTTACGGGCATCCCGTTGGCTTCGTCGACGCTGACGAGTTTTACCATGCCTACGGCGGTGACGACGATCAAATGATGGACGACAAATCCAAGGTGGGGTATGAGGACGACGTAGTCGAAGAGGTTCCTTCCGCTAACGCGGTTGAGCCGACCTCCAATGACACGGCAGCGCCGAGAACGGCGATGGCTGAGCCGGTGGATCCACCCGCGCCCGAACCCTCGTCGGTAGGTGTCGTGGTGGCTTCCCTTCCGGACGAACCAGATGTGATCGAGGTGCCTGCCGTTCTCCCCTCTGGGGGTGGAACTGGTGAGGCGGCTGTAATCGCTCAGTTCCTCGGAGGAGTTGGGCTTTCCGCGACTGTCGCGAGCGGGGACGTTGCCGCAATGCGGGACGCGTTGGCTGCACGCCTTACTGGCGGATCCAATCCCAGCAATGGGGGTACTGGTGAGGGCGCTCCGGGCCCCTCCAACCAAGGGTCGGGGGCTTAGTCCATCTTCCACCTGATTCCCGCTATGCGGTGTTGTTGTAGGATATAGCCTTGGTGGCCATTAAACCTACTTCCGTCTATGACGTATATTTTTCCTTTCCCAAGTGCCAGCTTCGTCTGCTTCCGCTCCTCAACTTACTTCTAGGTGAGCTAGCTTCTTCCCCTTTGGGGCGTGTTATCACACTTGGGCATTGACAATTGTCGCCGGGAGACCCGTGAGAGTACACAGATGGTACTGCACCACTTTCGATCGTGGGAGATGCTCGATTGGCTCATCCGAGTCAGCCTCGGGTCTGTAGCCGTACCAACGTACGAGATACTGTATGTACCCCAACGGGTGGTATGATTGTTCTACTATGTGGTCGACTACGAACTCCTGTCGGAAGACTTCCCGGCCTTGCCGTGTGATTACGACATCCTTTGTCGGAGAGAGCTCCGGCGGCATTGCCGTGTGTGGCAGTGCGTCGATGCTCCGGTTAGACCGAGGTGTGTCCAAAAAGGTTGGTGACATTGTGCCTTCGCGGTGGGGTCCCCCACTTGGGTCGAATGTCACGCGTCTCGCGGTGTCGGTGTTCCCGTTTCCTGGTTCCGGTAGAGTTTTTTTTCCCGCGGGAGTCCCAGGTGGGCGTACCGCAAGTTTGCGGGGTAGCAACCGTTTCGACGGAGTTGTGTGTGGCGTCGAACGCGCTCGCGTCGACGGTAACCCTGATTGAACCGGCCTCGCCGTTGTGGTACGTGACGTTGTCAACGGGTGGCCGTCATTGGTGTGTGCCGTGGCGTGTCCCGCTTCCGTATGCACGGGAGGTGTCAGCTCGGTTTGTCGACGTGGTTCGCTCGCTGAGCTGATCTCTCTTACAGGTGTAGTCCGTGTGCTACGGTTGGCACCTCCCTGCTGGGCATTTAGCGACGTGTCCACGGTATGGCCCGCCTCAGGCGTGTTAGGCGACTTAGTCTCCGACAACTCTTCTCCGTCTTAGACTTGCGAACTCAATGGCGCCTTAGGCGGTATTTCCACTTCGTTATGCGACGTAGTCACTCCAGACGCGCTATGCGGCGTAGGCAACGGCTTCGCCGGTAACGACTGAGTCTCCTCGATCGTGTCCCGCACAGCGGTAGTGTCTGATGACGATTCCGCTTCTGCGTTGACGCGCGGCGACCTTGACGAGACGCCGGGCTCCGGAGAGGGCTTTGATTGCGCATTAGCGGTGTCACTCTTCCGTGCCACACGGTGTTCCTCACGCAACAACGCGGAAGCATGACGATTAACGAGTCCCTCCCCCTCCTTAGATGGAGTGACATGGGGAGTGGTTGTCAACGCGCCAAGGCGGCGAATAATTACGCCAGGCGGCGGGGCTTCAGACAGCGGAGCACCAGGGCGCGTAGAGTCCGATAATATCGGCAAATCAGAGAGTCCCCTACTTGGGTGTGGTACCTCCCTATGGCGGTTGATCGGGGGTGGGTCCGGTGTGTCCGTAGTGTTCTTTTTCGCTTCTGCTGTAGAATGTCCACTTGATGGGTCGTTTCCTGCAGGCGGGGGTGCAAAAACCACGCGATCGCGGGAAATGCGTTCGTGTTGCTGACCCATCTCCACTACGAGAGTGTCGGATTCCACTGCAATTGTCTTGAAGGGACCGTAGGCGACGGGTGAGAGCTTGTGGCGTTTCTCCTTGCCTGGGTTCCAATACTTCTTACGGATGAACACATAGTACCCTTCCTTAAGGGCGGGTGGTTTTCGAGGGGCTCGCTCATCGAAGTCACGCTTATATGCGGCTTGTGATCGGGCCATTGACCGTTGTGCTGCAGGGACCAGCTTGGTAAGCCATGTTTTCCAGGTTTCCCTGTATCCCTTCGTCGAAGGAAATTGATCCAGCGTTGGCTGTGCTTCGAGCGCCACGGGCGGTGGGGTGCGAGACAGAACCAATTCAAATGGAGTCAATCCCGTAGTACGGTGTACCTGAGTGTTGTATGCGAATGTCAGCGCATCGTTGAACAGGTCCCACGTGGTGGGATGATCGGCTACTTATGAACGGAGTGCTGCTAACAGCGTCCGGTTAAACGGTTTAGCCTGCCCATTACACTGGGGGTGGTAGGTTGTCGTGAAGAGATTCTTGACATCCAGAATTCTGCATACATCCCCGAAGAACCGGGAGGCAAACTGTTTCCCGTTGTCGGAGAGTAGATTTACCGGTGCACCGTAGACGAATGCCCAATGAGTGACGAATGCTTGCGCAACCGTCAGTGACGTGATTCTCCGTAAGGGTACGGTACGAACGAGCTTCGAGAAACGATCCGTGATCACGAGTAGAAATTTGTTACGCCGCTTAGTAGCGAGGAAGGGTCCCAAAATATCGATAGCTACGAATTCCAGGGGCACCCTTGCGGGGAAGAGCTCCAACTTCGTCGTATGGCGGCGAAGCTTGACGCGATTCCGAGCACACTCAGGGCAGAACCGCAAAGTTGCGTAGCAATCCACAGCCATTGCTGGCCAGTAGAATTTCCTTCGCAATGTAAGGTACAGTTTCCATCCTCCGACGTGGCCACTAAGTTTGGCATAGTGTGATAAGTGTAACACCCGAGATTGTAGGGCGTGTGGCACCACTATTTGTGGGTTTCCAGTTACCGTGCGAGCGAGATATCCAATATCATTCACCAGAAAGGGGAGATCAGCTCCTCCATTGAGTTGCGCCCGATTCTTCGTGCAGTAGGGATCGCTGAATTGTTCCCTAACCATCTCCTCCGTTGTGACGGGTACGAAGTTCCCTGGTAGGGGGTTCGCACTTTCGCTGACAGCGAGTAGGTCATCCAGTTCCTGGTCCAAATCCAGTTCGTCTGGGCATTCCTCTTCGATATCATTCAGTTCCCCTGCGGTGTAGTCGTCAACTGCGAAGCAGAGTATTTCCTCGTCATCGACGGCTAACGCTTCCCCTGTGGTGGGTAGGCGAGAAAGGGCGTCGGCTTGTGTATTGTTGGCGCCTTTCCCGTAGACGTCGTCAAAGTCGAACTCTGCAAGACGCAGTCTCCAACGCATTAAGCGGCCCGAAGGCTCCGATATGGAGAGTAGCCATCTCAACGAAGAGTGATCCGTGTAAACGGTGAAATGAGCACCCATGAAATAGGGGCGTAGTGTGCATAGTGCCCACACTACTGCAAGACATTTCTTCTCCGACACGGAGTAATTCTTCTCGTGCACGTTTAACGAGCGGGACCAGTACCCAATTGGCTTGCGTTCTCCCTCTAGGGTGGTTTGAAACAAGGCGCAGCCTACCTGGTGGTCACTAGAATCCGTGTCCACGGTATATGAAAGTACCGGTTTCGGTAGTGACAACACTGGTGCCGTGGTTACAGCCTCTTTGAGAGAGTTAAAGGCTTCCGTCTGAGTGGACGTGAATGGGTCCAACTTAGGCGGTTGGCCCTTCCGCAGAAGCGCGTTGAGAGGTGCCGCAATATCCGCGAAGTTGGGAATAAACCGTCTATAGACGTTGACTAATCCTAGAAAGGATCTCAGTTCAGTCTGGGTAGTCGGTTCCGTGGCCTGTTTCAGCGACTTCACACGAGCTTCCTCAATCATGACACGTCCTGGACGGATTATGTGACCCAGATACTTGACAGTATCCGTGAAGAATTCGCATTTACTCAGCTTGAGTGTCACTCCGGCGTCCCGTAACGTGGCCATTATGTCTCTCACATGTGTGAGGTGATCATCCAGATTATCTGAGAATACAATGACGTCGTCAAGGTAGACGAGACAAGTACGCCACTTGAAGTGGGCCAGTAGGATATCGATAGCACGCTGAAAAGTAGCGGGAGCATTGGTTAAACCAAAGGGCATCCGTTTAAAACGGTAGTGGATGGAATGGCAGACAAACGCTGTCTTGTCCTGATCCTCCTTTCTCACTGGAACCTGCCAGTATCCCTAGTTAGCATCCAATGCCGTGAATACGGTACCATTTCCGAGAGAATCGATGTATTCATCCATACGTGGAATAGGGTACACATCTTTGACGGTAAGAGCGTTTAGACGACGATAGTCGATACAGAAGCGCCAGGAACCATCCGGTTTCGGAGCCAGTACCACTATTGATGCCCACGGCGAATGTGCCGGTTCTATAACTTCTGCACGGAGCATCATGTCCACCTGAAATTGCTCTTCTTCTCTGGCCTTGGGCCCTGCCCTGTACGGATCTTGGGCTACTGGCCGAGAGTTGGGAAGGAGATCAATCCGGTGTTCCGTGGTATTTATCTCTCCAAGAGAACCATCCCACATGGTGGTGAATTCATGAAGCATATCGCGCAGTCGTTTGCGGCGTGTCTTCGGAACATGTCCGAGGCCGGGTTCTTCCAATTCCATCACTGGGTCCAATTGATCGTAACTCGTCGGAACGCGTGTCTTCTCTGTCTTGACAGGTTGCTGACCCGAGAGACTCGGCGACGGAGGCGAATGAGATTCAGACTCCTCCCCCTCCTTAGAGTGAACGATTCCGAACACATGGGCAGCAGTCATCTCCGTCGGTACCAACGCAGTTGGATGCGGCATGACCGAGTCAATCACTTGGTTTTTCACCAGATACTGGGTTGTTTTGCCCAGATTGGCTATCAACACGTAAAACGGATTATCAGGTTCCACCTGAACAACTCCATTAGCAATGGCGTGAGAGTATTTATCATACAACGACGGCAATGGCTGGACGATTCGTAAACCGTGTTGACGGGAATTCACCTGTACCCAGACTTGAGACTCTGGAGCCACGCGTGTCGTGGAGGCAACACGAAGCTTCGTAGATTCCCGAGAACTCGGCGGTGCTTCCTGCGCCGCAGGTAGAGGTACATGCTTCTTGGAGGCATGACTCAAAGGACGACGAACAATTGGCACGGACGAACCATCTTCCATTTCAACACGCCTCTGGCGGGGCCTAATGGAATCGACAAAGCGGTCGCAAAAGTCACAACCCAAAAATGACTGGGGCGGCCAGGGACCGACAAACGACAAAGTCGAGCTTCACCAAGCATGAGCCCAAGCGGATTACCAACTCGATGTATCCTACCGTTGACAACGGGTTGTTATTCGCGTCCGCGACGTCAGGAATGTCGCCACGGCGAGTGTGTGACCGTAAGGCGGGTGGCAATGCTGTCTCAACAATGAAGTTTGGACCTGCGCCTGTATCTAATACAGTGAGATGACGCACCATAAACTGGGGTGAAAGGCCAAGGTCGGCATAGACCTTGTAATTGCGCTTGGCCATCACCATAAGTCTATCCGGGAACCGGTTATTTCTTACCCGTATCCACGGTCGACGAAAAACACCAAGGTGTTCTGAATTCACGTCTCCAGAGGTCACCATGTTCTGCGCAATCGGAGCCGCAATTGTGCGTGGAATATCTATCTTCGCGCGGATGTACGATGCCAACGGAACGGAAGCCTTCTCTTCAGGGTAGAGGGCTTCGTAGTTGGCAATGACTTGCGCCCATTCACGCATGGTTAAAACCCACTGCGGAGAAGTATGCCCTCGCGTATAGCAGAGGTGACAGATCAATCCAACAATGCCATTGACGTTCCGAGTATTCGAGAATCGCACCGCTGGGCGGGAAGCTTGCCAGCCAGGCCGTGAGGCCCGGGTTCCACCGTTCTCATATGACAGTCGAGGCGGTCGAACTCGGTTCGAATCTGCATAAAGCAGTGTATCGTCCGGAGCCGTTTGAAACGAGGCCTCCGTGGTAGAGGGAAGCTTCGTTGTCGTGATTGGAAGCACGTCGCTACGGGCAAAGTGCACCTGATCATACTCCTTATTGGAGTGTTCCTCAGCCAGCATTGACGCCGACGGGGTTCTTGATTCCAACATCAACGCTTTAGCGGACTTCAACCGGGTACCCGGGACTCGTGCGCGTAGCGCATCGCCTTCGGTGCGTGCATACTGCACCAGTTCCAAGTACGTAGTCTTACGGTTCTCTTCACGGCGATGGGCCACTAGGGTCGGTATAGCCGGGTCTAGTCCATCAACGAACATGGTACAACGCTCTTGAGCGGAATTAACATTGCCACATCGGTGGAAGGCTCTATTCAGGCGCACCGAGTAATCGATTTCCGTTTCGCCAGGGCGTTGTTTGGTGTCTCTCAGAGCGAGGATAGCCGACTGGATGGCGGTACCAGGGGCATAGGACCTCAGTAGATACTGAACTGCTTCAGGCCAGCAAGTAACCCCTCCTTCAGAGGCGCGAGATGAACCTCTTACAGAGTTGTACTGGTCTTCCGCAAGTCCGCGTAGAAAATAGGGCAGCGCGACAAACGCCTGTCCTTCATTCATCTCAAGGATGTCAGCTTCCGCTACAAAGCGTGATAGAAAATCCAACACCAAGATGGGATCATCGCCTGTAAACAGTTGATTAGGGAGCGACAGCTGCATCCGTTTGATACAATCTTTGACCTTTCCCGTCCCAGGGGGAGTTCTATCCAATGAGGAGTCCTCCAAACGGTAATACCGGTATGACAACAGCTTCTTGTAGAGCAGATTGGTAGGCTACAACTCTTTTAATCCGGAGTGATTCCTTCCCTTCGAGCGGGCGCGTATCTCACCTTGGGTGGCTGATGACCGCTTTGGGCGTGACGAACGCTCACGAGGGGCTTCTTCTACCGACGAGTCAGACGAATCAGACCCGGTTGACCGGCCGGAAGAAAGAGAAGATGCTGACGAATCAGAGTCGTAGTTCTTCCGCTCTTTGCGTGCTTTGGATCCACCGACCTTCTTGTCACGGTGTGAAACAGCAACCGGCTCAGCCCTGCGGTTGGCTCCAACCAGGACAGTTTGTTCCAGCGTTTCTAGACGGGCGCGGAGGCGAGTAAACTTCTCAGCCACGTCCTCCACGAGATTGGCGGGTTCTCCGAAAGCTTCCAAGAGGGAGTTGACATCACCACGCAATACGCGGAGATCCTCAGAAAAGTCCTGCAAAGCAGTGTCATCCACATTCTTTCGAAGTAGCGACAACTCCTTAGCAAGGGTAGCATGGGCAGCCCGCACAGAGCGGAACTGCTCTTCCACAGTTAAGTGGGGGGTGTCATTGACAGTAGCCCTCAGAGGTGCCTCCGGAGTGGGAGCTACGGAAGGTACCGTACCTCCTACTATAGGGGCAAGACCAGCACCGGCAGGAGCCGGTCCATCACCTCGAGGAGGGTTGATCAACGACGTTGGCGGAAGTCGAGTGGTCGTCGGCACAGCTTCAGTAGCCGGCATCCCTTCGGTCCGGGACCATGGACGGGTGGGGATCCGTGACGGAAGTTGTGGATCCGATCTTCCAGTCTGACTGCGTGTCTTCGGACGATCTGACAGCGTCATGGCAAGAACAACCGTACAACGGGATAATCAACAGCCAATTGGCTGGGACTTCCAGTGAACTTCCAAATGGAGACAAGGGCGAAAGGACTAACCTCGCCACGAGTGAATTCACGAGTGAATCTTCCGACAAAACTAGTCGTTTCTAAGTCGGGAGACCACTTGTGGAGCAACGCCTTTGGTGGGAAATGCGCAGGCTCACGAAGACGTTCGGAATCTTCCCCTCGACAGGGCAGCACAGCGAACGGAGCACTCCGGGAATGACACAGCTAAGCCGGGTGTAAATCCGAGGTCAAACCATCACGACAAGCGTCGGAGCGTTAGGCTGATTAGTAGTCGGTAGAGATCCACGTGTTCACACGGTCACGAGATGAGTCCTCGAAAGAGAGTAGCACGGCAACGACAAGGTGTCGGAAACGGGCCACTGAGAACAGGGCAAAAAGGCAAACCCAAAAAGAGGAGAAATCAAACCAACAGAGTGGGGAAGAGAGAGAGAGAATAAAGCACACCCAATACAGGGACGAATATACGACAATAGGTCGAAACGAGACACACAAATAGGGGTTATACTGTGAGCGCCACAAGGGTGGGTAACTATACGTGAACAACGCAGTCGTCACTCCACTTGGAGGTGAACAAACCGCAAAGGCGTGATAGTTAGAGCCAGAAGCTCTTGCTTGGCAAGGGGCAGTTTACTTGGGGGAGCGGTGCTCAACCCTCTAAATACTGAGCTCGGTGCACCACTGACAGTGGGTGCGCCGGCGAAATAATCTATAAAATATCTAAATAAATACGGCAATTCTGAGTGCACTGCCTCCGGCATATCCGTGCTACACGTGTGCCATTCACACCCGCTAAACGCCGCCTCGAGCCCTGAAATTTACGTGTACATGTGTGGAAACTACCTCAGCAAGGCGAAACGCTAGTAGCGGTGTAGCTCATATATATCTACTAACGCATGATGCGGAAATTAACTAAGTACCTCAAATCGCCTCCAAAAATTGTTGTCCTTCATAAGTTGTGTAGGAGTACGATGATCAAAGTCGACAAGGGTTAAAACTTAAATATTGGTAAATTAGAAAGTGACTAAGGTGATATAGATACTTTTGTACTGTTATTTAACTTTGAAATACGCAAATGAGAAGAAAAGATGCTCTACTATATATAAGCGTTCACCGACGCAGTTTCCTGTGCGGGCATGAGGAAATTATGTCATGAGCAAGGAAGGTTTAGCTAAAATAAATCGGCGTTTAGAGAAGCAAACTTTCCGTAACAAAATCGCAAAGATCCGATAGTGTTAGAGGGCGTTACCTTTACAATAGAACAGGTAAATTATGGTGTCCAAATTTTACGAAAGTCAAACAGATTTTTCAATTGCCCAAAGAGAAAATAGTTTACTAATTGCAGAGACAAATGGATGCACATGTTTCAATTTTCATAGTATTATTAACTGCAAAAAAAACGCAGTTTGTCGACAAAAATGTTCACAAGTTTAACTGTTCATAGTACCAAAATATAAATACTAAATGTGGCAGTTAGTGGGGAGCATAATGATGTTTTGGGCCCATAGCACTACACATCCAAGAATGAGGCATATTATATATGCTTGTTTGCCTTGTTTTGTAACTTGTTGGCAGTCAAATGATCCAAACACAGAGTGCCTCCTAAAAGAAAGCAAAATGCGCCGTGTGACACGGCGCATTTTTTTAAAGAAAAATATTAAGTATTACTACTGTGTTTGAATAAAATCTGAGTATTCTATGTATAAGCGTCACGAATTGCCAGTGTCCCAGCAATTGTGGTGGATTTCCAGAACACCAGCCCTTGCTGCTATTCTAGCTGAATATGCCAGAATTGGCTTGGCATATTGAGCTGACTGCCAGTTTTCCACCCAGTAGCAGCTTTGCGATTAGAAATTAAAAAAAGGGAATGTTAATTGAATGAAATGCAGCAAGCAAGGCGCACAGGTAGACCCACGTGTCACTGAGGTCTAACTGAACTAATGCAAAAAATGGCCATTGCAGCGTATGGCGAAAAATTCAAAGTTCAAGCAATGCGATGCCCGCAATACGTGGAAAAAAATAACCTGAGACAAAAATTTGTAAAGCACTTGACTATCATAGATAAGCTCTGAGTTCAATTTGCTTTGTAGTTTAGTGGGCTGATCATTGATAATGCAGGTTACGCGCGCAAATGTAACAGGTTTGTTAATATGGGAGAGCGGGAAAAGCAACGGCAAATGCAGATGCAAAAAAAAGAGAAAGTGCAAAACGTCGAGACAATCAAGCGCGCTCGTTGAGAGAAGCTGGGTAAAAGAGCGACAGAACAGGGGGCGGTAGCACAGCCTCAAGGCACAGAAATGATGTCTGGGTCCGGCCCCTGCGTCACCGCAGATCTTTAGGCGAATAGTAAGGCCAGAGTTTTGGCGCGCGGAGCCTGTTCGAAGTTGGTGCGGTGGCCCGGGACGGCAGAGCCTGGGGGATCCTACCATGTAGCGAGCGCGGTAGGACTGATTGGATGCCAGGAATGCTCGCTGCCCTCCGTCGGCGGGATGACGCTGCCGGCCGAGTGCAGTGCAATTCATTCGTTCCTGCGCAGGCTACGGAGCACGACACACACGTGCAACACATACATGGCCACATGTGGCACTTCTGCCTTGCATGAGGCGCTCCGGTATTAACACACGGGACATAAATTACGACATCATTTGTCACAGGCGTGACGCTATGTGCGTCTCGTACAGCCGTTTATTCCTCACAGAGCTCTGTACCTTCATTTACGGTGAGATCGTCGAACTTCTTCGGCTCCTTCCTGGAAAACAACCAATGCAGATCAATGCAGATCATTAAATGCACCGTTCACCGCATCATTGTCAGCATTGTCAGCATTGTCAGCATTGTCAGCATTGTCAGCATTGTCAGCATTATCAGCATCCTTTAAGACAAGGCTACAAGGAGGGAGTCTCCTCTGCACTGCCGTTTGCCGCGCATGCGCTTGCTCTGCGATGAATTCTGGCATCATCCGCACCGTGGGAGCAACCAGGAGAGGGGTGATCCCCTCAATTTCCGATTGCTCATTGTCAACACCGATCCACACTGGTTCGCCGTACAAGGCGGCCGCACCTGAACAACTTGCTTTACAACCGCCCTCGCACACCACATTTCCCCAACTTATCCCACCCTACTACCACACCAAACCTCAGACTACTACCCTACCTCACCCTAACCCAATTTCCCATTATACCACACATCAATCCCCCACCCAACCCCACTTCAATCCACCACAAGACCCCAGCCACTTCCCTACCCCCCAAAAGCACCCAGCCCACTTTCCTACTCCCTCATACCTCTACAATCCCTCACTACGCCCCACCACTACTCGTTACCCCCGCTCCACAACCCAACTGCCTCGCTACCACCCACCACTACTCGTTACTCCCGCTCCCCTAATGAATTCCGTCGTGACGGTGTTGCTACAACTTCACCTGTACGCATTGTCGTCGCGCACAGTGTTCTCGAGCGGCACATCGTTGTACAACGACAAGGATGATAAGCAGCTGGGTGCAGAAGCAAATGACCTGCTGCAGGTGTTGCTCTGGTTCAGCGATGTGGTCAAAGGTACCTGCGATCAGATTCGGCCCTTTTGGGCGAAACATTCAAATCCATTGCCTCGCGGCATTGAAAAGTTGAAGGGCGATCTCCTACTGAATCGCGTTGTAGAGTACGGTCTTGAAGCGGACCAGAAGTACAGGCACGCGCAGGCCGTCGCCGAGATCTTCCTGAGGGGGCTCGGGGAACCAAAAGCGGTGGACGAAGCCACATTTGAAATGCTGCGGGAAGCTGATGTCGAGCAGTGCAGCGATTGCCGGGATGTGTGTCGCGTGCCTGGCGAAGGAAGCGGCACGGACTGCGAAAGAAGCGCAGGACGGTTTGCAGTTGCTTGTGCGTGCCATTTCCTGCAGCACGAAGGCCATACACCGACGCCAGGTGCGGGAGGACGACCATGCTCCGCGGCGACCAGCTGGAGGTAGGAAGCGTAGCAGGGACGAGGAACGAGGTGGTTCCGGTGCAGCATGTGGTCGGGACGGAGGCCATGAGGGAGTGCGCATAGTGCGAAGGCGTTACGCATAGGTGTGGGTTCCCATGAAAGAAGAGTAGATTAAATTATAAACACCTTACATCTTTCTCTACCTAATGTTTCTCACAAGACCATGTTTACGATTGGCACGGGTTAGGAATGCGCAAGAGTGCACAGCGCAGATGAGTGCCAACTACCATACAGTATGTTTGTTCGATTTGGATCGTGTCAGGGATGGAAAATAGTTCGAAAAAGCTGACTTTTCTCCCGGGTGGTCACCGTCTATACCGAGCCAGTCTCTCTCTCTCTCTCTCTCTTTTTCTCTTTTATGATCGGACTAGCTTTAATATGGGTTGGTGCGGAACGTTCATGTTCAAAGAAAAGCTCTGTCACAAGGAAAGCCAACACTCTAGCGGGCCACTTTCTGACTATACTAGCAAGGGATTGTTCATGGCGTTCTCGACGAGAAGGTAGACATAAACGTTCTCCTAGGGCATCGCAGAAGGTAGTGGCCGACGTCGTTCAGAACCCCTGTCCTACTTGTTAGTAACTTGATGTAATCACAACTGAAACATACTCCATTTGTGTGAAAGATCTAGTGTACCGGAAGAAAGCTGTTTTACTGGCTGCACATCCTCGTACTTTTGGGTACATTGTCACAGAAAAGTGACGGAAAGATATGAAAGCGCGAGGCAACACTAAAGGGTTGTGTATAAGTATAGTTTTATTTGACCGTTTGGCTTGCAGAAAAGATGGGGTTTGATTCGTGCTGTGAGATTGGGAGATGCATGCGCTTGTGTTGAGCAGTGCAATAGAAACGAAGTATATACAAGTTGTTGATTCTTCCGTTTGGATGCATGGTTATTTTCAGATTGGTTACAGTAAAGCGTACAAAATATGAGGCCACTAATAGTGGTTGAAATTTAAGAGAAAATTAGTTTCTGAAAGTTAAGCGAGTTTGTAGTCAGAAGTTAGAAATTGGAAGAATATAGTACAGCTGTATGGTACAAGGTTCTGATGTACAAAGGTTCTGTTGCACAAATGTTGTGATATACAAAATTTCTGTTATGCAAGGGTTCTGTTATACAATGGTTCTGTTATACAAAGGCTTCCAAATCTGTGAAGAAGAATAGTACAAACATGGAAGGTTAGACCCCTGAAACACGAAAACAAATATGCACCTCAACAGCGTGATGAAAAAGCAGCAAACAAGCAACTTACAAGAATAAGCAGTGACCGGTCACCTGATACAATTCCCTCCCGACAGCGGCCCTTACGTCCACGGTTCCAAAATGAAAACGAAACATTTCACAATGCAACCGATGGGGCGCCCCTCCGACCACTGCCGAGACCTTACCACAATACCCACCCAATATGTACAGTGGGAGGCCCGAGCAACGGGATGAACATGTGGAGAGGAAACCCCCTGGAACAGTGCGCCTGCCCAGCGACTAGAATAGAAAAGAAGTAGACAATCACGGAATTTTGGGGGGTTTGCGGAATCCAGAATGTGGATGTAGTTCATATTCGATACCCGAAAAGACGGCGACGACCATGAAGTATGAATGCGAGGTGTTGCACTGACGAAAAATATGCAGTGATACAAATCCACAGTTCCTGCCCCATATGTCAGCGCGCCAGTCGGCTCAAACGGCGGCAGCCAAGTTCACAACAGTATCCAAACACCGAAACAGAGACAAAGAAGACGAGTTTCCCTACCAGGGGAAGATTGTTTTGAAGAACCATCAAGCGTCCATGATGGTGTTCCAATTCCAAGAGAGATGGATTCTGTCCAAGAGCCGGTCGAAGCCACGAGTATCAGGCTGAGAAAATGCGCGATCCTGTGGCAAGAGAGTGAGAGAGAGTATGTACAATAGCGGACGGGAAAAGAAGAGCGTGTGCAGAAGCAAGAGCGAATGGGGAAAGAACGAGAGCGCAGGAGCGCGGACAAGCTTGAGCAACAAAATCACAACAGCGAATACGATGATGAGATACCCGGCCGGTTGAAACGCGTCCAGAAGAACCAGAGAGCCTCGAGATCCTGTCACAAAGTCGGTTCGATCTGGCGGATAAGAGCGCCGGTAAATCGCCATCCAGAGCAACAGATGAGCGATATGTATAAGAGCGGATGTGAAGAGGAGGGTTGGGAAGAGCAGTTGTAGATGGGTCCAGAAGTTTTGGTTCGGCTTTTGTACCAACGCCTCCGCCCGCATTCAGCGCGCGCACTTGGCGCGACGGCTGCACCCCTGCCGTATGGGACGTGGTGAGCTGCGTGCCGCACATCTTCGCGAGCTCGCTGCTCCCTATGCGCACGGCGTTCCAATTGGCTTCCAAATCGCCCGGGATGCTGGGCCTACATTAGAGGCGGCGTGCGAGCTGACGGCGACGTGCGCCGAAGTGTGGCGCACGGCGTTCCAATTGACTTCCCACCGTCTGGGATTCTGGGCTGACATTGGAGACACCGTGCGAGCTCCCGGCGATGTGTGAGCTCAGGCGACGTGCGAGTTCGTGGCGACGTGCGCCGAGGTGTTGGAGTGGCGGTGAGCTGGAAGGTACGCCGTAGCCACCCAATTCGGCGCGCACGCTTGGCCGCGACGGCCGCTCCCCCTGCCGTGTGGGATGTGGTGAACTGCGCGCCGCACGTCTTCGCGAGCTCGCCGCCTCGTACGAGCACGGCGTTCTAATTGGCTTCCCAGCCCGTCGGGGATGCTGGACTGACATTAGAGCGGCGACGTGCCAGCTGGCAGCAATTTGCGCCGGGGTGTCGGAGTAGCGGCCAGCACGGAGGTACGAGGGTAAATGTAGCAACGATATTTACGAAGGTACTTCGCCTTCGCGATCATCGCGATGATCGCGCTCCTGGGACGAAATTGAACGGGTGCGAGCTCGAGGACACGTGGAGCGGGCGTCTTGAAGGTATCTCTGTAAGGCAATTGAAGGTGTGTTTGTAAGGGAATGCTCGACGCAACGTGCGCACGGCGCATGCGGACAAGCCCTCGAGTGTCGATTCGCGACGGGACAGCTGTAAGTACAGTTAAGTGTTGTACAAGGGCTGTAACGTCTGCATAGTCCGGAAGATGTCGAAGGCGTTATTGACATCTTCAGATGTTGGTTTTCCCGTGCCACCAAAATTTGGTACGCCTCTAGCTTTCGTAACCAGTTCTTAAACTCGACCGAACTAGCGTACTCCAGGTGTAGAAAGACAAAACGCACTGGAGTACGCTCGTATCGTGTTGATTCGAGATGTTTTACATGTAAATATTTGCAGACCAATAGGCGATATATAACGCTTTTGGCGCTATATATCGCGTCTTGAGACGCCTGTATTGGTGTCTAAGATAACTAGAATCCATACGAGACTAGCGTACTCCAGTTTGCTTTCTCCGTCGGCACTGGAGTACGCTAGTGTCTATTTGACAACTGACCTCATATGAGGTCAAATGACCTCATATGAGGTCAGTTTTTACTCACATAAATTTTAAGTAAAAGTTTTCACTTTTTAAAAAAAAAACACTTCGTCCTCACCTCCGTCGTCCTCCCTTTGATGGCGTTAACCAAAGTCGCCCATGACATGTACACAGCAACCAAGCTGGAGCATTTTTTCACAAACGTCAACACAATCTGTACACAGTGGCCCCGTCAACAAACCCTCGTCGTACCGTTGGTAACAAAGTCCACAGTCGTGCCCGCCTTGTAGTTTGTGAGTCGGAGAGAAAACGCTACTTTGGATCTCTTTGGAAGACGAAAACTGTCCCTGGAACAGTGACAAAAGTTGACATTCGACTCGTCAACGGCCGAAACTGTACATTTCTCACTATTCGGTTTGACCTCCCAAACCGCCAAAAAGAGTGTACTCTTCCTCTTTGCAGTGTAAAGGTTGGTGATGGTCTCCTTAACAGTCTACAAACTGATAATGTTGCCACAGCAATTGTACCACCGTTACCGGTCCAAAATGTTGACAATCAGCCGAATGAAGGAGAACAACTGCAAAATTTGCAGGAGGCGGATCCCGTTTCACAAACACCCCCTTCCGACCAGTCAGTGACTGTGCATGATCGTGCGTGGAACACGGAGGCAATTTGTAGCCCTATCAATGGATGCATGCAATTGCAGCCGTGGAAGGTTATTGGCCCAGCCGGAGAATTTATCTCACCACGTCATTGCCCAAGTACGATGACATTCATTGACTATTTTTTATGGATGTTCCCCATTGGACATCTGAAGACTATTGTGGAGAAGACGAACAAGAACTTGGAAAATGATGGTGCCTCTTCGACGAGTGGTGGAGAGCTTTTAAGGTTCTTTGGCGTGATGGTTTTAATAAGCAGGCTGGAGTTTTCCAGTAGAAGAGATCTTTGGGGTTCAAAACCAGCATCCAGGTTTATGTCTCAGCCTGTAATTGGTGAAGCAATGTCACGAAATAGGTTTGAAACTCTAAGGCGTTGTATTTTTTTCAGTGGTAACGCTGCTCAAGAAGATTATGGCACGGCTCGCTGGAATTTAGTCACTGATTTCGTGAAAGCCATCAATGATCACCGCCGTTCTTTCGTGACACCTTCACATGCTTTATGCGTTGATGAGAGTATGTCACGCTGGTATGGGCTGGGGGGAGACTGGATTGATGTGGGGCTCCCACATTATACCGCGCTGGATCGAAAACCAGAAAACGGGTTGGAAATGAAAACCGTTTGTTGCGGAAGAAGTGGTGTCATGCTAAATATTGAGCTCAATATGGGATCTGAAGCCCCTGATCAGGATTTTGATACAAAACATACTCATGGAACTGCTATTTTACTTCGATTAGTCCAGCCATGGTTTGGGTCTGGACGCCATGTCTGTGCAGATTCTTTTTTTGCATCGGTGAAAACAGCTAATGCTCTTTTGGAAAAAAGACTGCGCTTTACTGGGGTTATCAAGAATGCAACACGTCAATTTCCTATGAAGCATTTATCAGAGAAGACCTTAGAGAATCGTGGAGATTTTGTTTCAATGGTTTCGAAGGGGAACGGTTTGAATACTGATCTAATGGCGGTAATGTGGGTCGATAGGGAACGAAGGTACTTTATATCAACATGCAACACGGTGAACCCTGGAAACCCAATAATGCGACAAAGATGGAGACGACAAGGAAATGTTTCGAGGAAAGTTGAACTTGAAGTACCGATACCAGAGGTTGTGAGGAATACTATAAAACGTGTTCAATGATTGACAGACACAACAGATGCCGCCAAGATGAATTAAAACTGGAGAAGAAAATCGAGGTCAACGATTGGTCGTTCCGTGTGAATTCATCTTTATTATCCATTTGTATGGTTGATGCGTGGATGCTTTACAAAGCTGGTAATGGTATGCGAAAGTTATTATCTCCATATAACTTCTATTCAAAGCTGGCTGACGAGCTTATCACTAATACGTGGGACCGGACCGCTTTGATGACTCGAGATGAAGAACATATGGAAATAGAAGATGATATTCCGAAACCTGCAGGAACTGGTGTGCATCTTATGCAGACTAATCGCAAGAGAAAAAATAAGGATGGAATGATTACGAAGTCTTCATATCAAGGACGATGCAAAGTGTGCAAAGGGAATATGAAGTCTAAGTTTTTATGTTCTGAATGCTATATATCTTTGAAATCTGAAGTGTATTTATGTCACACTGGTAGAGGAAGAGACTGCTTTAAGAACCACATTGAGTTACGTCACGGTGTTAAAAAGTAATTGAAGCACATCTGTTGTCAACAACAACGTCAACATAGAAGTAAACAAGCGCTGATATTGAATAAAAACACATAAAGAATCACATTATCAACAAGTGGTCATTTGCCTTAAGCCCCCTACTAATTCAATCCGCGTTATTGAACATGCTAGATAATGTTTACACTCTGACAAAACTGCCCCTTTAACAGATGTCACCTTGTTCTGTCTGTTGTTCAAGTGGGTGTTGAAAACGTTCTTAGTGGAAACATATTACTAGAATTAGTCAAGCTCCATAAGGA
This sequence comes from Gracilaria gracilis, assembly GCA_030374805.1. Lineage (NCBI taxonomy): Eukaryota > Rhodophyta > Florideophyceae > Gracilariales > Gracilariaceae > Gracilaria > Gracilaria gracilis. Next base: position 91,904 of record JARGSG010000213.1, on the reverse strand, counting down.
GTTTTCGAGTTTTAATAAACTCAGCGAGGTTTGAACTCACGTTTAATTTGCTCACATAGGATATTTTATCCACTGAGCTGTGATTACTGGCCATTTTGCCCTACAGACTACTTTTTAAACGACTGTTCAAGGACTTTTCAAATTTTGAAATTTGAAAAGTCCGCATTATAGGTCCGGAATGTAATTTTTTGGTTTATTTTACTCTCTCAACGGGCTGACCTCATATGAGGTCAACGCGTTGGTCCGATAGACACTAGTTTCATTCAGTTTGAACATTGGCTGCAAAACTTATAGGCAATCCATTTTCGAGATGTTGCGGGAAATGTTCCTTTTCCAGCAACAGGTTGGACATATTCGGCTGGACAAGGTCTGTCACTGACAGAAAATAGAGAAATACAGTGCTTCCTTACCTATGGCCTGACATTCGTCCTCGAATGCAGTCATGGCCTTGTATACAGTCGGGCGGGTCACGCTACAGAAGTGCACTACATGTGCACGATGTGCCTTTTCCCGCACGTCCCAGGGGATTCATGGGTCCAGAAAAGGGGCGCCAGACAGCGAGAAACGTAGTTACAACTACTAGCGCGCGCCGGGCGCGCGCGCGTGCGCGGCGCGCAGCGAGTGTGGCGACGCTATTAGGGGCACGCGCCGCGCGCTGGCGAAACGAGACGCGCCTTTAATTTGGACAGCTGCGCGCTTTTTCGCTCTGGTTGCAACTGAGGGCACTGCGGCTGCCCGCGCGCGTCGCGTCGCGCCAGTTTGACGCCAGTTGGACGCCAGTTGTAAGCGGGACCAAGGCACAGATGCTGCTGCTGCTGCTGCTGCTGCTGCTGCTGTTGTTGCAGTTGCGCCCGCGCAGGAGGAAATAAGGACGAGCGTTGATCACGCCGACGTGGCAGCGTGTGGGTGCATGTGCAGCGTCCAGCACCGACGGTTTTCGGCAGCAGCTGTCGACTGCAGAACTATTTGTTCTTAGCGCAAGACCAAGAAGAGGTACTCAGTGACGGGGTTTGACCCGCGTACGCTGCTGGCGTGCTCCGTGATGTGACAAGAAAAGCGTCTTCCGGACTCTCTTAGGCCGCCGTGAACATCAAATGCGAACGGAATGAACTCGATGTTATTGGTGGTACCGTTGGGTCACGTTTGCCTGCCACATGCAGGACAGCATAATGTTACATAGTATTCAACGTGTGTTTGAATACAATCGAGCTGCAGTCGAGAATGCAATGGCCTACTACGGATTTGAAGGTGGGCTACCATTGGTACAAACACACTTGCCATGTCTACAATATTTTACTTTCTAACTGCGTGAGACCTGAAAACCGAGCAGCTTTCATGATTTCCGTGGAAAAGTGGAGAAAAACGAGACAGAGCGCTGTGACAGACAAAACATTTGCACTTTGGCCTGACACGGCACGGGGGAGCAGAACATTTTTGTGAGAAGTGCAACGCAGCGTGTTGCGCATCGCAACTTGCGATTACGGTGGGCGACGCTGCATCGCTGCGTCCGATGCAAGTTGCGCGTCCGACCCCAGTTGCGATGCGCAACACGCGATGCTGCGTGGGAAATTAATACACGCGTTCAAAAAAGCAGCACAGCGGCTCTGAAATTCGTCAGGACATGTACCAAAGGTACATGTCCGATTGTGAATCGCTTTCGATTGGCCAGTTCTTCAGGACATATTGGATACGTAAAATACCAGTAACAGTTACATTACCTGCATGCACACTGTGGGTTGGTCGTTTCGTAGGTTGGGGGGGGGGGGGGGTGCGTGCCACGCACCCCCGCCCAAGGTAAACTGTACCCACCCCCCCCAAGGTAAACTGTATGATTTACCCACCCCCCCCCGACCACCGCACTGCGTGGGGGGTGGTGCGGGTTGGCGTGGCGGAGTGGAGTTGGTGGGGGGGTACATATCTAGTGGGGGTGGTTGGTGGGTTGGTTTGTCACCAACCTTCCTCTACCTTCAGGTGCCCCATGCGTTTGCTTGCTCGCAAAGTCGCATTCATCTCATATGCATTTCAATGCTTCTACAGTCCAAGGCCCTTCTCCCTCAAGCTATACAGTAGATAGTTGCCCCTTTCATGATGCTCAGTCTTCCTTTCGCTCTCATCGATGCACTGCTCCTGACAATTCCTTGTCCTGCCCATCCCCAGTCCGACTTATCGAATGATCCGAAATACCAAAAAAGTCCTGAGGACGTCCCGTCGTCAGCAATCACAGCCTTTCTCGCCGGCCTCGTCACCCCGGCTTTCTGTCAATTTCTCCTCGATTGGCTTGCCATGTTTTCCAGTCCTCTCAACATCAATACCTTTTGGCCGTACGCGCAAATCATCATCCGAATCTTAGCCTATTACACTTCACTTTCAGTCGGTTTGTTGCTCACCATGTATGGCATGGCCAAGCCGTCATTCGATATTGGTGGTGCTGGTGTCGGTGTTTCGATTTCCTTGTATGCCTCCGACTTCTCTGGTTGCGCTTCGTACAGGCTTGTACAGATATGGAACTGTCGACGCTTCAGTCATATCCCACGCGAACACCGCTGTTTGCTACCGTACGCTCTCACACAGCTCACGCGCCTGTCCATTCGCTCCGAACTCTGGAACACCATGCCGTTCAAACAATTCCGTGATCTAGTAGACTTCGCTGTGCAGCTAGGCAATGCCACGCTATTAGACACCCTGTTAAAAACAGACTCCTCGCTCACCACATCTGCCAAACTCAGTCAGCTTCACCAACGTATCCCATATTTTCAGCGTCTCCTCAGTGCACGAAAACGGTTTGTAAGCCATGCATTCGAAGCGCTAGTGTGCATCGCGAACGAAACCAATCCGCCGGGCTCGTTTTCCTTTGCAAAGCGCGTAAATCTTGTGACGTACTGCTTGCATCTCGGTGATGGGCAGCTAATAACACGTGTTCTGGATACGGACACTGGTCGGTCACCAGCATGTGCCACCAGGCTCTCGGAAGTTCAAATTCGTCTTCCAGATCTCAATTGCCTCTCAGAAGCCCGCCAACAGAATCTAGTGAAATTGCTAAAGGAGTTAATTCAGAGAGCATCGGATGAAACCATGACAAGTATACCTCCATTTCGTGATGTGGTCAACCTGTACTTGAATTCAGTTCACACCCTAAACTCATTTCCGATGACGTTACGACCCTGATACCGGATTATGATGGCTTGGACAAGCTCTTGTGTTGCGGAAGAAGATTTGAACAAAAAGAGTCAGATGCATGCAACCAAGAAACAAAAACAAAATGTATATTTGGATACGCTTGTATTGAGAAATGTATCGATAGTCCAGTCCCATGGATTGTTTGCTTCTTTGTAAACCCATTCATGCCACCGAATAGCTCCAAGTAGTACCACTGACTAGCAAAGAAGATGGAATCTGCAGATAACATCTGCGATGAATACATCGGCGCCTGCCCATGAGACCACTCGACAGAAGTGCTGTGATTCAGCTATGTATTGTACGGTGTAAAAGCGTATCACACGCACGTCAAAATGACGATAAAGAGTAGATCGGGTCATATCGATCGGCCCCCGCGGCCTTGTCCACTGTTTCGGCATATGTGCGCATTTGCATGTCTGACAGACGTAGACATCGATACGTGTTTCCCATTCAACGGGCACATACAAATGATGCCCATTTGCACAGCAACTCAAGCAAAGCTGTTCAAGGCACGTCACGTCGCAATGAGTTCCACACTGTGTAGATGCATGCCCAGGTTTGCACGGCCATGACGCATCTCCGTATTTCGGGGTATCTCTCGTATCCTGACGATGCCATCGGCAGACAACGTCCGGTTGAGATAGCAGGGTGCCAAAATGAGAGAGGTGACAAGTCCAAACAGTCAAGGCTGGAAGCGGTGAATGTGCGCTACTTTTTGTTCTGGTGATCACGGCGGTTGAGGAACATGGGCCAAGTGCGTAGTTAACATGACGAAGATCGGCGCGGATAGCTTGTGTTGACGAGTTGTGCAGTGTTCACACTTACCCTATTCCTGGCTGTTTCGTGGGATAGGAAGTGCCGGCGAGAGGCTAGTGCGCATGAGCAACGAGCCGTTGATGGCCGTTGCAACGGCCGTGATGATGATGTTCGGCGCTGCATTCGAAAGGACAGACATGAGGTCAGTGCAAACAGCTTGTGCCATTGGTGTGTGAGCTATTGCTTTTCGGTGCTTGCTGATTTCGCGGTACAAGTGGAGCGAGGGACCCATCTTTGACGGCCTTTGTACTGTTGGTGCCGTGTCCGCAATGGTGAACTTCGCATGGGCGACGGCGAGACTTGCACATCTTGGATTGCTGTACACGTATATAAACGCCACGTGTACACGAACTCAGAAGTTGTCCAACGTTTTGTCGTGGAACACGTCTTGGACTTGTTCCACGCCATCTGCGGTTCCTTGTTTGGGAGCTATTTGTAGCTACGAAGGTACCCTTGTAGAGATAAACATAGCAAAGCTCCGACGATATGGAGGGTTAAGAGGGGTAGGACAGCTGCAGGGGTAAAAGTTTAACCCTTTAACCCTCTTGGCTGCTTCTACAGCGTGGTTTTGTTGAACGCACCCTGTAAGGGACTATGATTACTTGCAAAAGTTTGGTCATCGAGAACGGAATCAGCTGCTGTGCCCATCCCACCTCACGTTGCACTCGCAGCTGCGAGGGACCGGTTTATATCACGGTTTAGCGCTCTCATTGCCACGTAGAACGAATGGTCCTTCTTTTTCTTTCTTCTTTTTCGATTCTGAAAAGTCCTGTGGATGCGTTGACACTGTACTAAAGCATTACCTTCTGCACGTTCAAAGCTCTCGTAGCTCTACATAACGACGTGATGGATTCGCGGCTCAAGCATCACTCCGGGCTGCCAGCCGCGAGCATTGCTGCCACGTTGGCTGCAATTGGTTGATATATCAGGCTTAAATTAAATGAAATATTTTTCGCACGAGATCAAGCGATCAACGACCGACGCGTGCTCGGAGATCGATGGATAGGTCTACTTACAGTAGGGGAGATCAAGATGATCTCGATGATCATCGAGCTGCCGCGACACTGCCTGGCACGTCATGTGTCACGTACGTGACGCCCGCGACACTACTTGCGACATCATGTCTCACGTGCGTGACACACCCACGTTGCGTCGCGTACAGCCCGTACCTTCCCCCACAGCAGCACTCCAACTTCATTTACGGGTGGACGCCGTCTAGAGCCTAACTTCATCCGATCTCTCTAGTGCATAAAACAATGCACCACCCAACGCACCATTATCATCGCCATGCTAACCAAAGCCAATGGAGGGAGTGTAATTTGTCTCTTCCCGTGCAGCGGTTTCTTACCATGCTCTTTCCATTCATGTTTTGTTCACCGTGGCGCAGTCCATCCGAGTTCATTTGAGGTTTCCCAGTAGAGTACAAGAAGGGCAAAAGTTCAGGTGCATTCGAATAGGGTTCTTCCCAACTGTTAGTAACTTGATGTAATCACAACTGAAACGTACTCCATTTGTTTGAAAGATCTAGTGTACCAGAAGAGAGCTGTATCACTTGTTGTAAAGTGCCCTTCGCCTACTTTTTTTGGGTACATTGTCACAGAGAAAAGTCGGAAAGGTATGAAAGAGGGAGGCAAAACTAAAGGTTGTATATAAGTATATATTTATTTGAGCGTTTAGCTTGCAGAAAAGGTGGGGTTTGATTCGTGCTCTGTGCTCTGTGAGATTGCGATATGTATGCGCTTGTTTTGAGCAGTGCAATAGAAACGAAGTATATACAAGATGTTGATTCTTCCGTTTGGATGCATGGCTATTTCCAGATTGGTTGCAGTAATGTGTACAAAATATGAGAACAGTTAGTGAAAGTAAAGTTATATCGAGTTAGTGGTTGAAAGTTAGGAGACAGTTAGTTGTTGAAAGTTAAAGAGACAAAAGTTAGAAAGTAGAAGACTATAGTACAGCTGTATGGTACAAAGGTTCTGTTGTACAAAGGTTCTAATGTACAAAGGGTCTGTTGTACAAAGGTTCTGTTATGCAATGCTTCTGTTATACAATGTATTAGAAAGGCCATACACCGACGGCAGGTGCGGGAGGAAGACCATGCTCCGCGGCGACGAGCTGGTGGTAGGAAGCGTAGCAGGGACGAGGAGCGTGGTGGTTCAGGGGGAGCATGTGGTTGGGACGGAAGCCACGAGAGGGTGCGTATAGTGCGAAGGAGTTGCAGATAGGTGTGGTTGAAATGACAGTTTCGCACGAAAGAAGAGTAGATTAAATGATAAACCCCCGACACCTTTCTGCATCTTATGTTTGCCCCAAGATCATGTTCACGAATGGCACGGGTTGTGAATGGGCAAGTGTGCACAGTGCAGATGAGTTGAGAGTGTGGGCAACTGCTTTGTACTCGTCGTTTAAATAATATATACAATTGGGTTTCACACTTGTTGACCTGATTGTATTTGAAGAGCTTTTGTGTCTGGACAGGTGTGTCAGAATTCGAGTTTTATAGATTTGGACAAACGAACTTGATAATTTTATTCTCTGGGAGGAGTGCATACTTGAAGCACAATCACCGGGAGAAGTGCGTAACCATTACCTTACTTGAACCCGCAATCACTCCTCCGCAGCACATCATTTGTTGTGGTGTGGAACAACGACATGCTATTTGTTGTACAGTAATTGGCATTTAAAAGCCAAAAAACCTGTTCTTAGGCGAGGAAGCCACGTGTCAAAGTCGGACAGGCTGTACTTTTTTGAAACAAACCACTCTAAAGGTTAGGCCACTTGTGATTCACAACTGACAGGCAACAAACGCGCAAGTGCAATTATACACGTGTACAGGCACAGGTAAAGACATAACCACCGACGGGCGGCCCCGCGGCGCCGGGGCGCTACTGAACACGCGCTGGCGTGTGTTAATACCGGAGCGCCTCGTGCAAGGCAGAAGCGCCACATGTGGCTACGTATGTGTGGCACGTGTGTGTCGTGCTCCGTAGACTGCGCAAAAACAAATAAATTGCACTGCACTCGGCCGGCGGTGTCATCTCGCCGACGGAATGCAGCAAGTATTCCTGTCTTCCCCTCAGTTCTACCTTGCTCGAAACAGCCTCCTTCAGTGGGTGCCTGCATGCTTGCCTCGTTGTCCAACATCAACATCAGAAAAATCAGAGGCTGGGAAGAGCGGTCCGCTCTTGTCGTTGCTCCTGTTCATATTATTACCATTCCGTTCGCGTGCCACTACCCGGTCAGCATGCCCTCTTACCCATTCACTTGTCATAACTTCTCGGTCCTCGAGATTGTTCATGTCGCCAGTTTTCACGCCTTGTACATCCAGTTCCGTATCACTGCCGCTGCGCTTCAACACTCGCATGCGCTTCCTTCGTACTCCACGAGGCGAATTGAATGTGTGCCTAAGAACAGCGCCAGATTCACCAACGTCGAAATTAAAACCAGAGAATATCAATTCTCTCTCTCCTTTGAACACGAAAGTAACAGGACCTGAAGGGGTGGTTGGCCTTTTTGGATCATAGCTTGGAGCACGGTGTAGAGGCTTCTCCGGTTCTCCAGTGATTTCTTCTCGAGTAAGTCCAGAGCGCAACATTTTCTTCACCATCATTTTCAGATTAGGTCGCCTTCTTCTTTTGCTGTACTTCCACAACATAGTAGGTGTCACCGTTACAACAGGGATCAACATTATTACAAGCCAAAATCGAGCGTCAGCGAACACGCGATGCGTTACCGCATACAAAGGTGGAGAAAGCCTGCCGGTTAGTGCAATAGGTCGCCATGAAAACAACGGACCAAATAGGAACCAAGAGAGGAAAGAAATAACGAACAGGAATGCCGTTAGTTTCGTCCAGGAACTCTGATATACAAGAAGCGTAATGTGCACGGTGAAGATCACAGAAGAAAACACAACTGTCCCGAAAGGCCACATTCCGAACATCTGCCCGTTGTGGGACGGGATACCTCCGAAGCCCCAGAAACAAATGAAGAATACGAAAGCTGATTGCCAAACACCCGCGCTCATCCAGCTCATAAACACTCTGAAATTGTAGGCGGTGTTCCACTGACCTTTAGCATATATCTCTGGGAATGCAAGGGCGTATTCTGCCGAAAGCTCTTGATCAAAAACACCAAGCACAATCGGAGGCAAGGCAGTCAGGATGACGTTGTACAAACCACCCATCAATGGATCAAGCAGTGCTTGACCAGAATATGCCGATTGAGAAGCCCAATAGATCTCGCAAAGTGTCAAACATGCATTCTTGTAAATCGTGTAGAGAACCAGTTTGGCAAGCCGCTTGTAATTCGACCTACCATGCACCAGCATCAAACGCCCCAAGAAGCGGAACTGTGACAAAGAATAGTCCGAGGCCAATTTAGCTTCCTGTCCCTCCAATCCGACAATACCTACTCCCACATGAGCGGCCTGAATCATACCGACATCGTTAGCACCGTCTCCGATTGCCAGAGTCCCCTCATTTGGAACGTGCTTCCTGACTAGTTCAACTATCTCCGTCTTCTGTTTTGGACTTACTCTGCAAGCGATCACAGACCGCGCCTTGTTCGTGACAACCATCAGCGTTTTTTGTAGTTCTTCTAGGGCGTAGTGAAGAGTCTGGCCGTCAATAACAATACCAAGTTTCTTTTCCATGCTGCGATCTGACTGTACGATCGCCCCCCATCTCCGAAGAGCTCTATCCAGCTGTGCAGCACTATCCTCAAGATTTTCTTCATTTCTGATGACAACATCCATACCTTCATCAATGGCTCCGCAGGACAGTCCAATGTTGATCGCTGTTTCTTGCTTATCACCAGTTAGCACCCAAACCTGGACCCCAGCCCTTTCCAGTTTGCGTAATGTATCAGGTACCCCTTCTTGTAACTGGTCCTCAATCGCGGTGGCTCCGATCAGAGTTAGATTCCGCTCAACTTCATCCGCAACCCTTGCCATAGCGCTCTCGGTCATTCATTTCCGAACATGCGATACGGTAACGATGTGGCCAGTCTTCAAACCAGTCGTCGTCCAGATCAGCGTAAGCTAGACAAAGTGTGCGCAAACCCTCGACGGCAAACTCATGGAGATGTCTCTCGGTCATTTCATATGCCTCTTGTTGCCCGGATGCTAGTCTCTCGAATATGATTGCATCGGCTCCCTTGGTATAAATGCGGACCTGACCCTGTGGGTCTCTAGTTATAACACTCATCCTCTTCCGGGTCGAGTGGAACTCAATAGTCTCGAGCAAAATGTGCGTCTCAGATCTTCCAAATACATCAACAATGGTATCTCTATTTGACCTTGATAGATATGTATATCCTTTAGCTCTTGCAGCCTGTACCAATGCGACCTTATCAGGAGAGGACGCCTGATAGTTCAGAACAGTTCCACTGGTGCCGGATTCTCCAAGAGAGCTTGATTGACGTTGGTCACCATCCTCACCACTCCCAGTCACCTTGCTCTGGTTTGTCATTAAAGACGTAGCGCTTTCTCGAGAAGGGTCGTTTTGTGTACCTGAGTCAGTAGCGACCCGACCTCGTTCCTTGTTTCGACGCTTTCTCATAATGCGTCGACGAATCGCGCTGCTAGTTTCGCTCGTATCTGTATTGTGTTCACTTGCCTGATCAGTTTCTTGGACGTGTTCAGCAACAACCGAATGTCATATTGCCAGAAGGCGAAAAGCCATATCAGCATCTTCAAGTTCAGGCACAGAAAAGTTGCGGACTGCAGACGGCTCTGGTCCAGCTTGCATGGCTTCTTTGAGATCACGTAGGCTTGTTGCTCCTGTATTAAGATTGTCGCCCACTTCATATACGCGCCCACCGAGAGAGCACTTTTTAAATTCCATTCGATTGGCAGTTAGTGTACCCGTCTTGTCCGTGAACAAATGCTGAATAACGCCAAGCTCCTCATTCAGGTTTGATGTTCGTACTTCTGTTTTGATACCGGTTTCCTGATCAATCATGTTACGATCGCGCTCCATAAAATACACCTGGAATCCTCTAACGATCTCCATTGATACATAGAGTGATATAGGAATCAACGCAGCGAACGTCAAAAAGAAGGTGAAGAAACGCAAGAACGAGTCAAGTGAACCGCATCCGTCTCTCTCCAGAAGATACCATGCACGTGGTGTGTCTCCATCGAATAACTGCTCGCAAATGCGGCTGTTCTGGATCGTGAGGGCAACCACAACGCATATCTGAAGCACAAGAGATAAGAAGTAATGCCGATTCGTTTCCCTTTCCAGCTTAGAGTTCTTCCTGGGCCTCGGTTTCATGTTCGGCATAAGCTTTGTATCTCTTTCGGTATTGACTACAATTCCCATTACCCAGTCGGTATTCCTCAAAGAGGAACCACGAATCATAATGTTTTCTGGACCTAAGGCAATAGGCTCTTCCGCATTGGCCGATACACCATTCTTCTCGATAAACATGCGCCCGTTAAATTTGTACAAGCGGTCGTTGGGTGTCTCGCATTCAATTCGCCCCCGGGCTAAAAGAGATGTAGACTCTGAGCTAAAGACGTCGCGCAGCTCTTGAGGAACAGCTTTGACCTTGAGATTACTTTCACCATCAAGCTGTTTGGTTTCAATATAGGCTATAACATCGTCATTAGAGCAAGCAACGAGAACGATGTCGGCCGGAAGATGCTCCGTTTCGAATATCTTAAGAATGTCACCTACTCGTACCGTCGCCCATTGATCTGCTTCTCGTGAGCTTCCCACGACATGGGTAACGGCTCGGTTCACACGTCGATCCTCTTTGTAACGATTGTAGTATTCAAGACCTTCCTTAACACCGGAAATGGTAACGACGACAGACAACACCCACAGCGTAGAGTAACGACCAACAGTGAAAATGGGAGATACCCTATCGATTGTGTAGCCAATACCAACCATCAGAAAGTAGGCATTACTAAAGCAAGTGAATTGTTCATAAAGAAAGAGAGGCAAAGCGCTCAACAAGGAGTACTTGGTGGTAGAAACATAGTTAGTAGGGAAGTGAGAATTTGCATGTACATCGTTAATGTGGACAGTTCGAAACTCCGGCTCGTTCCTCCGTCTGAGCGCATGCAAACCAGCGCCAGACAAGGTGGACATACGCGCTCCCACACCATCATCACTACCTTGATCACTGCCTTCGACAGGAGCTCGCTTGCCGCCGAAGCCAGTGATGGCAGCCAGACTGGGGAGACGACCAACCTTAGCAAAGCCGGCAGCTCTTGTGACAGCGCGCTGGCCAAGAACGTGGGCACGTTGTATGGACTTGTCGGCCATTCCAGCCAGCTCGCGCGCAGAAAGGCGGGGAAGGAAGGAAGCATGCTGTTCGGTTTCTTGCGACGAGTCGCGGTGATGAGAGGCTCCATGAAGACGACCTGCCGGACGTTCGACGTCATCGTCACCGAGCATCATATACGACGTCGTGGAGTCTGGGTGAGGCGGAGGCTCGTCGACGGGATTGAGGCGGGAGCCAACGCGGCGCTTCTCGCTACCACGGTCACGATTGGATATGGTTACACGGCGCACCACGAGGCAAGGGACGCGTTAGTTTCTTGCATGCAATGACTTGCACCAAAGCGTCTCTCTTTGATATTACAAATACACCATCTATCTCAGGCTCTTCATCCCCACTTACCCAATCAGCATGTCTCTCCTTGCAACACTCATACCAGGCCAAAACGTCCCGAGTACGCTCACAGAGCTCGTCCTCAGTAATATCCTTTCCCCCAGATGGTCCATTCTCTATGCAGAAATTGTGTAGCTTCATACAAACTGCCACAATTTCGCAGTTGACGTTCACAGAGAACTCCAGATAGTTCAGAATCCTCCACCGAGCGACCAACATACCAAAAGCCTGTTCAACATGTATCCGTAACGAGGATAAATAAAAGTTAAATGCGTCCTCCCAGCACGTTCGGACCTGCGAAACAGGAATAGGAGAAATAAGACTGTTAGTACAGACGTAGGCCTCATCCCCAGCAATCCAATATTCAACTCGTAGATTCTTTTCAGCGAGGTAGCGTCCCAGTTTTGAAACAGCATGTGCCAATTGGTCATGCGTAGAGCCGACGCATCGAATTGAGACGTCCAAAAAGCGATATCGAGAATCTACTAGAGCTTGAACCGGAAGCGAGTAGTAGTTCTTGCGACAATAAAACGCCGCAGCATTAGGGCACTTTGGCTTCTTCATTTTCACGGCGATACCATCAATTGCTCCTACACAGCCCGACAGAGGGCTGAGACGTTTCCGCGAATGTTTAAATCCCAAGGAGAGTTTTTCCAGCTCTGCGACCGATTGCGGCAGACCAGGAAGGCTCATCTCCTCTGCGATGGCCTTCCTGGTCTCGTGAAATACGTGATACGCCGTTGATCGCCCAACATGAAAAGACAGCATTATATCCGCATAACTTGAACCGGCCAACATGCGAAGAGTGATGGCCAAGCGAGTTCTTGGTGTGATAGTAGGACGCTTCGATCGCTCGCCCATTTCAACGTTTCGGTCGAGGCGATGAGAAATCTTCGTAAATAAGCCTTCAAACTGGTCTCGTGTCATTCGAAATACATTGCGAAACGCGCGAGAATTAAGATTGGTAGAAAGAGTTTCATAGGTTAGCAAGCGCTTAATTATTGTCGGGCGTCTTTTCTGGACAGAATAGTTCTTCAAGACCGTTCTGATAGCGTTCAAAGAGTGCTGAAATGCTTCTACGACAAATGCACTCTTTATCAGAACATCTCTGCGATATGCAGACTGCGATTGAATAAATGCAACCATTACACCCTGTTCTTTTGTCTTCGTTAGTTTTTAAGCAGCGGCCTGCATTTCACGGAATGAATTCCGCGGAATTGTTCTCTTTGATCATTGAGTAAGGGCCAGAATCGCAGAACCGAGGGGAGAAGATCAGGTGAGCGCTGCTCGAACGGGTGTTGTGCGCGGACGACGACGGTCGGAAGTCGAAATAGTGTGCGTTCATCATGATGTTTGGTATGAAGAAAAGAACGTAGATGCACCTCATCCATACAGATTAAAGAGATCTACGTGCTTGCCGTAAGGATCCTTTTCCAGATATTGATGTGTACTGTGTCAGACAGTGACGCTGTCTGACGCAGTGCATAATACAGGGAGGAAGGTAGTGGCCCTCTGGGAGGAGCGGGGCAGATCGCAGTTTAATTTACAGCCAGATATTCTTGAGAAACTCAAGATATAGTGTCGACGACCGACAACGACAACGCGTCGTCAACGGTTGTTAAGACAGGGCCTCAGTAACCTTACAGGTAGCTTGAGATTTGACGTTGAACACCTCAGACTGCTGTACACGTATACCAACGCCACGTGTACACGAATTCAGTAGTTGTCCAACGTTTTGTCGTGGAACACGTCTTGGAGTTGTTCCACGCCATTTGCGGTTCCTTGTTCAGTAGCCATTTGTACGAAGGTAGATATCTCAACAGGGCAAAGCTCCCACGGTATCTAGGTTTCGAGGGTTAGGACAGGTACCGTCGGTACAAGGATAAAAGTTTAACCCTTTAACACTCTTGCATTCTTCTGCGGCCGCAGTTTTGTTGAACGCACCCTGTATGGAAAGGACTGTGATTACTTGCAAAGGTTTGGCCACCGAGAACGGAATCAGCTGCTGTGTGCTCATCCCACTTCACCTTACACTCACAATTACGAGAGGCTGATTTATATTACGGTTTAGCGCTATCATTGCCACGTAGAACGAAGGGTGCTTCTCTTTCTTCCATCTTTTTCGATCCTGAAAAGTTCTTTGTGCCTTGATACTATACTAAAGCAGTGGCATCTCCACGTTCAAACCTCTCGTATCTATATAGCGACGTGATGAATTATATCATCGCGGCTCCAATATCACTCCGGGCTGCCAGCGGCAAGCATTGCTGCCACGTTGGCTGCAATTGGTTGATGCATCAAATCTAAAAAAATTAATTAAATTAAATGAAAGCAAATCTCACGAGATCACGCGATCAACGACCGTCGCGCGCTCGGAGATACATACAGTAGTTCTACTTACAGTAGGGGAGAGCAAGATGATCTCGATGATCGCCCAGCTGCCGCGACACAGCCTGCCACATCATGTGTCACGTGCGTGACACATCCACCGTGCGTCGCGTACAGTGTACGCCGTACACCCCCTTCCTTCGGCGAGCAGCACTCCAACTTCATTTACGGTTAGACGCCGTCTAGCCTAACTCCATCCGATCTCTCTAGTGCATAAAACAGTGCACCACCCAACGCATCGTTATCATCGTCATGCTAACCAAGGCCAATGGAGGGAGTGTAATTTGTTTTTCCCGTGCCGCGGTTTCTTACCATGCTCTTTCCATTCATGTTTTGTTCATCGTGGCGCAGTCCATCCGGGTTCATTTGAGGTTTCTCAGTAGAGTACAAGATGGGCAAAGTCCAGATGCATTCGAATAGGGTTCTTCCTAACTGTTAGTAACTTGATGTTATCACAACTGAAACGTACTCCATTTGTTTGAAAGATCTAGTGTACCAGAAGAGAGCTGTACTACTTGTTGTGCTGTGCCCTTCGCCTACTATTTTTGGGTACATTGTCACAGAGAAAAGTCGGAAAGGTATGAAAAAGGGAGGCAAAACTAAAGGTTGTATATAAGTATAGATTTATTTGAGCGTTTGGCTTGCCGAAAAGGTGGGGTTTGATTCGTGCTCTGTGCTCTGTGAGATTGCGATATGCATGCGCTTGTTTTGAGCAGTGCAATAGAAACGAAGTATATACAAGATGTTGATTCTTCCGTTTGGATGCATGGCTATTTCCAGATTGGTTGCAGTAATGTGTACAAAATATGAGGACAGTTAGTGAAAGCAAAGTTATATCCAGTTAGTGGTTGAAAGTTAGGAGAAAGTTAGTTGTTGAAGTTAAAGAGAGTTAGTAGTCAAAAGTTAGAAAGTAGAAGGCTATAGTACAGCTGTATGGTACAAAGGGTCTGTTGTACAAAGGTTCTAATGTACAAAGGGTCTGTTGTACAAAGGTTCTGTTATACAGTGGTTCTGTTATACAGTGGTTCTGTTATACAAAGACTTCCAAATCTGTGAAGAAGATACACAATCGTACAAACATCGGAGGTTAGATCCGTGAAACACGAAAACAAAGATGCACCTCAACAGCGTGATGAAAAAGCAGCAAACAAGCAACTTACAAGAATAAGCAATGACCGGTCACCTGATACAATTCCCTCCCGACAGCGGCCCTTACGTCGACGGTTCCAAAGTGAAAACGAAACATTTCACAAGCAACCGATGGGGCGCCCCTCCGACCACTGCCGAGACCCTACCACAATGCCCACCCAATATGTACAGTGGTAGGCCCGAGCAACGGAATGAACATGTGGAGAGGAAACCCCCTGGAACAGTGCGGCTGTCCAGCGACTAAAATAGAAAAGATGTAGATCACGGAATTCTGGGAGGTTTGGGGAATCCAGAATGTGGATGTAGATGATATTCGTTACCCGAGAAGACGGTGACGAATATGAAGTATGGTTGTGAGGTGTTGCACCGACGAAAACTTTCAGTGACACCAATTCACAGTTCCTGCCCGATATGCCAGCACGCCAGTTGGCTTAAACGGCGGCAGCAAAGTTCACAACAATATACAGATGACAAAGCAGAGACAAAGAAGACGAGTTTCCCGACCGGGTGAAGATTGGTTAGAAGAACCACCAAGTGTCCAGAATGGTGTTCCAATTCCATTTGCGGGAAGAATTCTTTCCAAGAGCCAGTCGAATCCACAAGTATCAGGCAGAGAAAATGCGCGATAGCAAGAGAGAAAGAGAGAGAGGAGGTATGTACAACAGCGGCCGAGAAAGAAGAGGGTGGGCAGGTGCCAGAGCGAATGGGGAAGAAGCGAAAGCGCAGGAGCGCGGACAAGCTTGAGCTACAAAACCACGACAGCGAATACGATGATGAGATACCCGGCCGGTTGAAAAGCGTCTAGAAAAACCAGAGAGCCTCGAGATTCTGCCACAAAGTCGGTTCGATCAGGCGGATAAGTGTGTCGGAGAAGCGCCATCCAGGGCAACAAATGAGCGATGTGTACAAGAGCGGATGTGAAGAGGAGGGTTGGGAAGGGCTTTTGTAGATGGGTCGAGGAGTTTCGGTGCGGCTTTTGTACCATCGCGACCGCCCGCATTCAGCGCGCGCGCTCGGCGCTACGGGCCGTATGGGACGTGGTGAGCTGCGTGCCGCACATCTTCGCGAGCTCACTGCTCCCTATGCGCACGGCGTTCCAATTGGCTTCGCAGTAGTCCGGGATGCTGGACCGACATTCGAGGCGACGTGCGAGCTTGCGGCGACGTGCTCCGGGGTCTCGAAAAGGCGACGAGCACGAGGTAAGCCGTAGCCGCCCGAATTCAGCGCGCGCGCTTGGCCGCGCCGGCCGTACCCCTGCCGCATGGGACGTGGTGAGCTGGGAGCCACACTGGACGTGGTGGGCTGCGTGCCGCACGTCCTCGGGAGCTCGTGGCGACGTGCGCCGGGGTGTCGCGCACAGCGTTCGAATTGACTTGCCACCGTCTGGGATGCTGGACCGACATTAGAGACGCCGTGCGAGCTCGCGGCGACGCGTGAGCTCGAGGCGACGTGCGCCGGTGTGTCAGAGTGGCGGCGAGCTGGAAGGTACGCTGCAGCTGCCCGAATTCGGCGCTCGAGCTTGTCCGCGACGGCCGCACCCCTGCCGTGTGGGACGTGGTGACCTGCGCGCCGCTCGTCTTCGCGAGCTCGCTGCTCCGTACGCGCACGGCGTTGTAATTGGCGTTCCCGTCGTCTGGGATGCTGGGCTGACATTCGAGACGACCGGCGGGCTCGCGGCGACGGGCGAGCTGGCGGCGACGTGGAGCTGGCGGTGCCGTGCGAGCTGGCGGCGCCGTGCGCCGGGTTGTGGAAGAGGCGGCGAGCACGAAGGTACGAGGGTAAATGTAGCAACGATATCTACGGAGGTACTCCGCGAGCGCGCTCCTGGGGCGAAATTGAAAGGGCGCGAGCTCGAGGGCACGAGGAGCCGGCGGCTTGAAGGTATCTCTGTAAGGCAATTGAAGGTGTGTTTGTAAGGGAATGCTCGACTCGTCGTGCGCACGACGCATGGGGGACAGGCGCACCAGTGTCGATTCGCGACGGGACAGCTGTAACTGCAGATGAGTGTTGTTCACCGGACTTACAGCTTCAGTTGAACATGCAGGGGCACGCTTGTTTCTTGTATCTTGTCCAGTGTTGTGTTGAGTGTAATTGTAATTGAATATCACCTCAAGAGGAGAACTGGTTGCAAGGATAGCGCATTCCAAGACACGTTGAGTGGAATCTATGGAAACGGTCATGCAAAGGCAAGAACAAGAATGGAAAGATTTGAAGTCGGGGGTGCTTGTTTCTTCGATATGACGTTGCATCTGCCAGAAACAAGTACCAGGGTACGCAGTTGTGGCCCATGAAAGCTACAGTACTCAGTAGCGAGAGAAGTATTATTATTGTGGGATGGAACATGTGGATACAGGAATTAGGTTCTTTCCTGTTCGAAAAGGCAGGCTATGGAATTTGCAGGAACGTCAGGATGATTTTTGTTGAGAGATCATTGAAGTTGACAAATATAACGAAGGAGAATTATAAAGAAAAGTAGATGATTATTAATGCTCTTGCTGCGGTGCTTTTGTCTGCAGCACCGCACCGTTCACCGTCTGTTGCTGGTAGTAGAAAGCGTCGCAGAGGCAGCGATGGAGGCGGTTGCCGGCGGGGCGGTGGCCGGGACGGAAGTGGAGGTGGTCTTGTAGTGGCTACTTTTTCATGTACCCGAAGGCATAAGGGCGTGCGCAAGAGTACGAAAGCGCCACGAAAGTGCGTAGCTGGCCGTTAAGGAGGGGGAGAGACGATGATGAACAGGGAGCTCCTTGGACTTGCTCTCTGGATACGAGCCGTCGCGGCTCAAAGAGCATTGGCGAGCACAGCGCGAGCATTGCTTCCACGCAAGCCACGCGCAGCACACGCGTCAGTTGCAGCAGCGCGCCACACGTGCGCGACGCACAGCCATTCGTACGCCAATCAACGGTCAGCGCGGCGGCGCTCGCACGCGCGCGCGCTCTGTGCGAGCACTCGCGCTCCGCGGGCGCCGCTCGCGCTCCCCACAAGGCCGCCGCCACAGCGCTTCACTCCCCATGCCGCGCACCGCCGCGCCCACCAACTCGTCGCCGCCGGCCTTCTCACCGCCCGCCACCGTCTCCGCCACCGTCCCCGCCACAGCGCCCTCCGGCCGCATGCGAACGCCGCTGTCGCGCACGCTCCGCCCGTCCGCGCGCGCCGCCGCCACCATGGCCGTTCGCGCCGCACCGCAGCTCGTCACCTGGGACATTGACGGCACCTTGCTTCGCGCCGCGCCGCCCTTCAACAACCAGGCGCACAAGACCGCCATCAACGAAGCGGTGCTTGCCGTGCATGGCGCGCGCGTCAGCGTGGATGACGTGCCGCACGTCGGAAGTACCGACCTTTCCATCATTCGAAGCATGTGCACGTTGGCCAACGTCAGCGCCGTCGACATTGACCACAAGATGCGCGACGTGCTCCGACACGCCGAACGCGCCATGGACGTGCAGGCCGATACGTCGTACCTGGTGCTTCCGGGCGTGGTCAAGCTCCTCAAAGCCATAACCGAACGTGACGTGCCGTGCGCGCTCACCACGGGCAACATGGCCGCCATCGCGGAGGCCAAGCTCAGCAGCGCGGGGCTGCGCTCGTTCTTTGTGGGCGGCGCGTTCGGCGATGAGCAGGAGGAGCGCGCGGATATTCTCAAGCTGGCCGTGCGACGCTGCGCGCCGGACGTGGTCATGGAGAGGGTGGTGCATGTGGGAGACGCCACGTCGGACGTCAAGGCCGCAAAAAAGAACGGCGCCGCGTCGCTGGCCGTCGCCACGGGCGCGCATGACCGCGAGCTGCTGCGGCGGGAGGGTCCCACTTTCTTGATGGATGACCTGTCGGATACAGGTGCGGTGTTGAGAGCGATGGGCTTTCGAAGCTGAGTGCTTCCTGCTGTAGACGATGCACCACTGCGTCACCGCTACGTCTGGTGAGCTGCGAGTGAGCGAGCTGTTCACCCGCATGCACGTGCTTGGCACAATCAACTCGTTGCCGGTAAACCGATCGGTGCAATCCGTTCTATTCTCCCCAATAATGGAGGGTTCAGAACACAAAAGCCGAACACATGGCTCGGCTTGTTATGCAATGCACTGCTCCTTAGCATCACCTCTTGCTCTTTGCGTTTGTGCGTATAGCGTAGCAGCTTCCCCGGCATCCAAAGTGTACCCGACAGTTTTTCGTTGCGTCCCGAACAGTGCCAGATTGTCGATAGTGCACGGTTGTCGCGACGGTGATCGACACTCGCCTCATGGAACGCCCGAGGCAAAGCTGAAGTCATGATGCGCTGAAGCACGTGTTTGTGACGTGCGCGTATGATTGTGCCAGGAGGCATGCTCGTCTTGAGATCATCTCGACATCATTGTGGCCCTTACTAAGCCCATAGTCAAGAGCGTTCTGACCACAATGGTTGTCTGAGTGGTAGCACAGATGAAGGGTTACACTGTCAACGGAAGCCGGCAGGCATATGCCGTATCGATATGCACCTTCACGTATGATCTATCGAATTTCCCCATACACAGAATCCGGGACACATGTACTGTAGCGATATCTCTGTTCAACGTTCGATTCATCGATGTGGACATCTGCTTTCAACTGCCCTTCTTCCGCAAACTCAACAGCGCTTCATTGGAGAACACCCGCCGGTAAACAGTTGAATACGTGAAACACCTCGTGACATGAGCACAAAGCAATGGCCATGTTGTGCGTGAGGTAGAACGAGACGTTGATTGAGGATCACTCACACGCGTCCAAAGGCATTTTGGATTCCACCACCATGTGCTTGCCTTTGGCTGGCGCCAATCTTAACAAAGTTGGGGGAACGTCAAAGACGACGACGAAGAGTGTCGAGTGTCTCGAGCCCGACGGATGCGGTTCATCGCACCGACTGTATCTAACTTTTATCCTATTTTCGAAATTATTGGACTATTTTTGTGGGCAAATGTTTTCGTTTTTCGGAGCTGGCGGCACTCTCGACTCGAGCGGCCGACGAGTTCGCTGATGCCACCCGCGAGATGATGGCGACACTGTCTCTGTCCGCGCCCGTGTCGAAGACGGCTTGCACCGGAAGCTCCTTTCAACTCTTCGTTGCACGTCTACGTTTACAAGGAAGCTGCGAAGGAAGCAGAAGGGATGCAGATTCATACGGTTCTTTTACAACACAAGCGACCATCAGTGTGAACTTCTCTATGTTAAACGCAGAAATCATGGGCACTAAATATTACTCTCAACATGCAGCCGTGAGTCGCCTTCATTGATGGAAGCAAGCCAAGCCCCCCTCATCTGTATGGCTTTGATATCAGTTGCTGTTGAGCCACATCTCTACCAGCTGAGCAAATGGAGGGTTGCCCGCATATTGTTCGTCACTTGCTTTTTGCAGCAGAAACTTGAGAACCTTGGCTAGATAGCGTCTGCCTTCTTCTGAGAAATGTATAGGATCGTGAAGATGCCTCCGAAGCTGAGAAAGTCGGGTAGCACAAAGTGGAGACATACCTGTGTTTGGGTTCAAGAACGATTCCAACAGCTGTTGGTCAGCTAGTTGCATGCTGTAATCCACCAGATCCAGCCGCACTCCGTACGACAGACAGCACGAAGAATCGCGTATCATTGCATGATGTACCAGGGTTGCAAAGGTGTGCCTCACGAATGTGTTTCCGTGTTGATGAGCTGTCCTGAAGCGCGGCATACGTTTGCGAAGCTGACGAAGTCTGGTGGTGGTGGTCCACGAACTTTCCGTACTGAACAGTGTGTCCAACAGTGGTGCATCACCTAATTGTAAGCAGAAGATGACGAGGTCAAGGAACTCCTCGAAGGGCATAACAGTCCACAGGTCAGACTTGATGGCAAGCAGAGTGAGCTTCTTGAGAGCGTACGGAAGTAGAGCGCAGTGTGCACGTCTGAGACGATTAAGTTGTGAAGAAGACAGGATTGTGTACAGCCTGCACGAAGCAGTGGCCGAAAAGTCAGAAGTGCACAGCGACATAAGAACACCGACGCCTGCACAACCAATTTCGAACGATGGCTTAACTATTCCATACACCACAAGTATGAGGCCGACTAAGAATGAAACGAAGAAGGTAGCGATGCGAACGACGATTTGAGCGTAACGTAAAACGAAAATGTAAGGCCGTCGGATTCCAAACAGATCAAGTACATCTAGGACAACCCTGGCCAAAGCTAGGATGAGAAGGCCAGCGAGAATGGCTATTACAGTGGATGAGGCGACTTCACGGGGAACTTTTGTTGCTTCGATAATGGGCACTCGGAGCACAAAGACGAGCAAGAAGAGGTGGAAGAAGAGGTGCATGATGTTGAGAGTGCTGTTCAGGAAGTAAACTGTTTCGTTTGCCTGTAGTAGTAGTATGGGAACGAAGCTAGTCTGTCGGTGAGGAGGTAGGGGGGTTGGTGAACTATTAGAACGGCACATTGAAGGGAGGCAAAAGTGGGGCGATGGGATGCATTTATAGAAGCAAGTGCGCTAGAAAAGCGCGCACGGGCAGTAGCACGGGCTGAGCGCCTGAGAAGTTCTGTGATGATGCATCGCAGCAACGTGCTGCGACTCGGTGAAACACGTGCCGCCACAAAACGGAGGCGCGCTACCACATTGTCGTAACGACAAACATCACACAAGAGAGTTTCATACAAATTAAAGTTTGCCTCGAGGTGGACACGTCCCACGATCACACGCAAACCTCCAACCAAGCCACGACTGAGCAATTTCTGTAAAAAGGGGCGTGTGATTTCAGAAGATGGAAACGAGCAGCATCGAAAACTCCACTCGCTTGCGGCGCTCGCTCATTTGGTGTTACAGACGCACCATCGTCGTTTCGCGCGCTGCGCGGGCGAGTGTCTGTGTCTGTGACGTGTGCAAAACGCCAAAGCGCTTGGTGAGACGCGAGAGCACCAGCAACTTTACCAAAGGCAGAGTGCAGCACCGAACACAGAGCAACGTGCCCACTCCCCCCTGAAGGGAGGCGGCGAATCGATCTAATACGATGGAGGTCGTCTCCGCGGAGGCGCCCGCGAAAATATGCTCTTCCACACTTGAAATCACTGTCCATTCTTCAACCACGTCAGTACTGCACACCTGCGTGTGTCCATGGCTGTGAAACAAAGAGCTTGCTATTATCACAACAGCCTCGACCATCTCTCACGCCGCTCACCACACAAAATCCTTCTTTGCGAGCCCTCTCAACAACGCAAAGTAATAGTTTCAGTCAGCCAAGTTGCGACCCAGCTAGCCTCTGTGCTCCTATTGCCCGCCGTCGACGCAGTACCACATTCGTCTCAGCGTTGGTCCACCCGCACAGTAGCTTCATCCATTGCCCAAGTGCTTGAGTTGTACCATCATCTGCAATCGTCGCTTTCCTCGCCACCATTCTCTTCTCCATCGTCTGTCGATTCGTCATCGACGTCTTGGATCTCTAATACGATGGAGGTCCTCTCCGCGGAGGCGCCCGCGAAAATATGCTCCTCCACACTGGAAATCACTGTCCCTTCTTCAACCACGTCAGTACTGCACACCTGCCCAAGTGCTCGAGTTGTACCAGCATCTGCAATCGTCGCTTTCCTCGCAGCCATTTTCTTCTCCATCATCTGTCGATTCGTCATCGACGTCTTGGATCTCTATACCAACCCTTGCCCACACAACACCTTCTTGCCCAAACCAAAACTGCTCATCCTCATCACCACCTTTTAGGCCTCCTGCCTCATCGGCCTGGCTCTCGCGGTGCATGGAATCATTCAGCACAATGTCCACATGGGCGCGTGGCGCTGTGGGTCTGCTCATCTCCATCTACGCCTCCAACCTCCAACCTGTCTCGCAGCTCTTCACCCAGGCTTTGCAATGACCCTGTACTGTCAACCATTCTATCATCTCCCAGACGCATCCGCTCCGCTCCAGTCCTACACTCTCAACCGACTTACCCACATGGCCATCAGCTCCGATCTCTGGGCCAGTCTCCCGTTCCACCACTATCTGCAACTCGTAAGCTTCTGTGTACAGCTCGGCGACGAACAACTGCTGGACACCATGTTCATTTTGGTAACTCCTTGTATGTCACATCCCGGTTGCGTCACCTGCATAGACGTATGCCGCACTTTCTCAATCTTCACCATGCTGCCAATCCATTTGTGAAGCGCACCTTCAGCGCTCTGGTCTGTCACGCGGTGTCGGACAACTATTAGAGCTCTCTTCCCTTTTCGGAGCTAGTGGACGCGGCCATATGCTGCGTGCACACCGGTGAGACGCAGATTCTCAACGCCATCCCGCGTTTCGATTCAGGACATTGACAAACCAGGAGTCAACTTTTCTCTCTAGGAGTCAAACAATGGACGAAATGATCCCCCTTTCTGCCGACCGATGTACATAGCAATTGCATGTACAAACAGTAGTTCTTGCCCGACTTGAAGGGCCCATTAGGTGAATAACAACATTAAATCGTGACGCAACCCCCAAATCTGTCCCCATGCGGCGCCAATGACAAAACCAACGCAAGGAGTCCATGTCTCATCGCTGCCAAGGTATGGACGGCGAACATGAGAGCCACCGAGCAGGTGGCACAAGATGAAGCGAACTGCGTTGGCGACCTCAAGGCATCATCATGCCATTATACTTGCACAACTGTTCACGATCAAAGGAATCCGTGCTGAATCTTTGCTTTAGTTCATATACCTTCGCAAAACTCTGTGAGATTGCGATCACTGGAGTGTTCTCTTGGTTACAAAATTACAAACGTGCAAAGGCAGATGTATCGATCTCGTACATCGATCATGCGCCATCACGCTTATCGATTACGCATGTGCATGCATACCAGTACGTACGAGGCACCAAATTGATACCTGCCCCATCATAGCGCCATCATATGAGAGTCACGCACATATGAACCTGCGGCCAAAACACGCCGTGTTAAGGCCGTGCTGTGTCGACGAGATCAAATAATGTAGTGCCGGTAAGGGCAAGGCCACACTGCGTAGGGTTGTGATGAACGTATGGCCATGCATATTATGGTGGCCTTTAGGATGCGCTCTGCCGTGGGCCAGTCCGCTGCGATATGCCAAAGAAGCTTTCCTGCGCGTTGGTGAGACATCAAGATGAGGACGATCGCGAGCACCGTTGATGCGAGCTTCTCCTATGTAGGTGACGGAAAGAAGGGTAGCACATTCTCCTTTGCTTTTGGCCAAGATTCGGGAAGTGAGTAGCTTCCCCAAATCGGGACTTGTGAGTGATAGCCGTGCCGGTGCGGGCCATCAAGCTCTTGCGAGCGGTGCTAGGCGCATAACGGTGCCATCACTGGCAGCAAAAGTGGCTCTCATGCCTCGCACTGTTAGCACTGGTAGTACAACTTAACGCCGTCCTTTCCGCAACGTTGAACCGCTAGACGTGCAGGGGATTTGAATCTCACAAGCTGGGCGCAGCTGACGTCGGCCACGCTTGGCGACGGCGTTTCATTATCACAAGACATTGCGAACGCGCGTGGTGCTTTCGAAACCATGACCGTGAGGTACCGTTGGTAGATGCGCGTGGATGCGAATCGAGGTCATCGTCGGCCATGAGACGTAAATAGTGGACGTGGGCGACTTTGGGGATCGGAAAATCATTGATCTCATGAATAGGATTCAAACTCTTTCAAAAACGGCGCGTTATGAATTGGCTCACGACACGTCTCATAGATACACACGTTGTCCAACGCGTCCCCGTCTTTCGGTGGATCGACGTCTCCTCGCACTACAGCAGTATCATAACTTTAGATACTGATGATCTGTGGAAATCGTTGGGGTGGCAAGTCTCCACTCCTTTCATGCCGTTGGCATTACAACTGATTAGAAGTTGCATTGGAACAGCGCGGCGCAGTTGTCAGTGTGTGCCGCAGCTAACGAGCCACACTCTTAACCCGCATTGCGACAAACTGCCTTGAGAACTCGCCGCTTGAGAAGACAGTGTGGGTGCTCACAGTGCGGAATTGCTTCTCTTGCGTTCTCCTTCCCCTTTGACTTGGGGCATTTCCACGCAAGCGCTCTCATCGGTATCGCCTGGCGCAGCTTGCTGGCGTGTCTGTGCAGGACAGAGTTAGAGGTCATGCGTTGCTTCGCCATCAGCACTCGCAATATACGCGTCAACGAGCCATCTAGTACACGCAGAACAGGGCTTTATTTTATTCTCGCAGAGGTATGTACACTGGAGCCATGCTGTCTTCTAGTTTGTGCAGGGAACACATGTACTGATTGACGCGCAAAGCAATCGCACGAAGCAATCGCACGAGGACGTGGACAAGAAAATGAGCGCGATGATGGACTTTCTGCCCTCGTGGACAAGTGAACCCACCTTCATTTCGAATGCAAAGTCAAGAGTTATTTGTGCAATCCTCAACCTTAGTCAGACGTCGTTAATAAAGGTGCAAATAGTTATAGGCGAGCTGCACGTTTCCCGCTTCCAGGCTATGCGCCACTATGTCCACGAGCGTAGAAAAAGGCAGAGAGCCGGAATAACGGTCGGATAGTGCACGACGAACGAGAATACCAAACACATGCGACACATACGGGTTGTTGTCGCGATGAAGTTGCTCAAAGCGCGGTGTACGCATCTGCAACTGACGCAGTCTAGAAGTGGTAAGCCACGAGCCACCATTATTGAAGATAATATCCAGGAGCTGGTGGTCATCCAGCTCCATGCAGAAGGTGACTAATGCAAAGTACTCCGTGAAGGGCAGTGTGTCCCACAGGTCGGAGCGGATTGCCCATATGGTAAGCTTCCTGAGAGCGTACGGGAGAAGCTTCTTGAAAGCATAGGAGAGAAGCTTCCTGAGACGGTAGGGAAGGTTGCTGAGAGGGTCCGGAAGATGGTTGTTGAGAGCGTAAGAAAGAATGTTGCTGAGGGCGTACGAAAGAAGTGGAGCAGATTTTTCGCGCAGTCGATCAAGACGAAGAGGGAACAAGGTGGGGCAAAGGCACCAGGAGAAAGGCAGAACGACGCGGGAGGTACGAGCGGGTTCCGAAGTGGTGGTTTCCAGCGACTGGTGTTCACCCGTTAGCGGCACTGCATAGGCAGCGTGTAGCAGCAGCATGAGCAAGAGAAGGCAAGGAAAGCTGGTCATTGCGAGTGGTAACGGTACAATAGTTTGGGTAGCGGGGGAACAAGACGACGATATTGGGGTGGGCAGGGGTGGGGAGGAAGTGGAGAGGGTTGGCGAGGAAGAGCTGGAACGGGTGCTTATATACAATGTGCGTGCCGTGTCGGGGCGGGACGGCGCCGGCGCGGAAACGTGTTTCGGCGGCGGAGCTCGAGCGCGTGCGCGTGCGACAACGACGGCTCTGCGCGAAGGGGGGGGGGGGGGGCGCGCCACGTACCGCGCAGCCACGCACGGCACGCGGCAGACACGCGGCAGAAGCCGCCCACCAAAATTTCGGCGTGATGAAAGACTGCTTTGCAATGATTGCAGCGCAAGCGAGCGCGGTTGACGTGGCGCAGAGCGCGGCCGTGACGTGCACACCGCATTGCTTGGTTGTAGATGCTATTAATTCCTCTTCCTTCCACACTTCCCCATGTGCATAAATAAAGCCATTTCATCATCATTCCCCATCATCCCAAACCACGACGCGTGCGCGCGCTCGGCCACGGCCACGGTGGCCAGCCCGCTGGAGCTGGCGCGCACCAGCCTTCAGGCAGGCGTGGGCGGCGGCGGCGCCACGGTGACGTCCGTGCTGCGGCAGCTGCGCCGACAGAGCGGCGTGAGCGCCGGCCGACGTGATCGAGACAAGGGGGCAGGCGGTGGGCAGCGCGTCGTCGGCGCTGATCGCGCGGCGCATTGTAGAGACGGACGGCGTGGGCTCGTACGAGATGTTCCGCACCATGCTCGGGCTGGAGCGCCAAGCTCGCTTTTAACTAACAACAAAACACAAACACGCTATAGATAAAGGGCGCTTTTGGACGCCGGTGGCGGTCTTTCTCACCCACTCTGCGAGCGCAACGGCTCGAACCGGCTTTTTCTACGTTGGGGACTAGAGAGCGAACGAACGCAGCAACACCAGCGACGCGTCCCCGGGGAACCGCCGCATAGCGCTTGTACAAAAATCACAGTAAACTATAGTGGCGACGCGTGGTGGGCACCAGCGACGCGCGGCCGTCGTGCGCGCGCCAGCGCCCAAAACGTACACCTTTCCAGGTGTACGTGTAGAGCTTTTAGCAGGGCCGTATTTATGACTGACTGACTTCCCTACAATTATGAATGACTTTGACTGACTGACTCGTCCTCTTCATATCTAGTCAGTCATTCTAGTCATTGAACGCGATGACTGACTATATACACAGATATGAAACAAAAAACGCGCCGTGACACTGTCCAAAGCATACCACAATCGACGGCAAGAAGTCAGTACTAGTCAATACTCTGCTTAAAAGTTTAGATGTCTTTCTAGCAAAGCTGTCGACGACGTCGGCAAGTTAAAAAGCTACATTCCTTGCGAACATCAAAGGCACCGTTTGATCAGGCATCTTTCCTGGCTTCATTCCTACCATTTTTTTGTCTCACCGATCGTTTCAATGACCAAACGAAAGGCCTCATCACTTCCCTCACTCTTAGGAGAAACGCCAAGCATCAGGTAGACAACAGCGTTGAAGAGATTACTGCAAACTCCACCCAGTGTCCTAGAGAAAGCACTATTGCGAAAAAGCTTGTCCGTGAGCAAACCAACAAGGCACTGTTTTGCATCCGACTGCCTCTGCCTTTTCGTCAAACTGTTCTCAAAGTTGTTCGAGATATATCCAAGAAGAGATGATGCTCCCAATGGTGCCAAATGCGCTACAGTTTTTGTGATATACTTGATGACTAGATCATGACTAAATCTGACTGACTGCCGTAATAAACTAATGACTAGTGACTTTGGGGTACCCCCATTTAGTCAGTCAGAAATACGCCCCTGGCTTTTAGGCACAGCGGAAGCGGGTAAAACGCTGCATTGCGCGGCGCGCCGAGTGGAATGAAGAAAAAACAAAAAAACGCACCGCGCCGTGACGCGCGCGCTGTAATTGCGCGCCCCGCGCGCCCGCGCCAGCGCGTGTGTTTGTGTTTGTGTGCGTTGTGGAGTGTGTGTGTGTGAGAGAGAGCGACAGCTCTCTCGAGAGCTGTCGCCACAGCGACAGCTCGACAGCTCGACAGCTCGACAGCTCTCTGAGAGAGAGCTGTCGCTGTGCCGCCGCTCTCACGCGGCTCCCCGTGCGCGCGCGCGCGCCGCCTAACTTTACGTCACCTATCTTACAGTACGTCGCGAGCGCGCGCCACGTGGGGGCGCGCACCACTTAGATAGAGCGCGTGGCGCGCGGCGTCGCCGCGCGGGGTGCCAGCGCGCGCGCGCGCGCCCCCCCCCCCCCCCCCCCCCCCCCCCCCCCCCCCCGTCACTCCGTCCGTCGGAGCGCACGGGGGGAGGCGGAAGGAAGTGGCAGCGCAAGCCAACTGTGTGTGTTTGTTCTTCTCTATAAAACCACTCTGCTTGCCCCTTCCCCTTCTCCCCCGCCCTTCCTCTATATCGCCCACCCTCTCCATCTACCTCCTCCGATATCATTTCTCTACTGCTAACAAAAAACATTCTCGCAATGACCATCCTTACTCGCCTTCTTGCTCTTTTCTTCTTCTCGCTGCTGCTACACGCGGCCTACGCAGTGCCGCTAGCGGGTGAACACCAGTCGCTGCAAACCACCACTACAACAGCTCAACACGCCTCACGCGTCGTTCCGGCTTCTTCCTGGCGACTTCGCCCGACCTTGTTCTATCGTCGCCTTGCTCGGCTCGTCTACAACTCTGCTCCGCTTCTTTCGTACGCTCTCAGGAACATTCTTTCATACGCCGTCAACAAACATCTTCCGTACGCTCTCAACAATCTTCCCTACCCTCTCAAGGAGCTCCTTTCGCATGCCCTCAGCGAGTGTCTTTCGTATGCCCTCAGCAAGCATATTCCGTACGCGCTCAAGAGGCTTACCATTTGGGCAATCCGCTCCGACATGTCGAACACACTGCCATTCCCGGAGTACTTTGAACTAGTCACCTTCTGCATGCAGTTAGATGACGACCAGCTTCTGGATACTATATTCAATAGTGGTGGCCCGTGGCTCACCACCTCCAGACTGCGTCAGTTGCAGATGTATATTCCGCGTTTTGAGCAGCTTTATCACGACAACAACCCGTATGTGTCGCATATATTTGGCATCCTCGTTCGCCGCGCAATATCCGATCAGTATTCCAGCGCTCTGCCTTTCTCCACGCTGGTGGACATGGTGGCGCACGGCCTGGAAGCGGGCAATGTGCAGCTCGCGTATAACTATTTGCACCGTTACTAACGACGTCTGACTAAGGAGCACAATTGCACAAATAACTCTTCACTTTGTATTCGAGATGAAGATGGGTTCACTTGTCCACAAGGGCAGAAAGCTCATCGTCTCGGCTTAGTTTTCTGTTCACCTCCTTATGCGATTGCTTCGCACCCTGTACATAGTTCGGAAGTCGAACGAACGAACGAACAGCATGGCTCCAGTGTACCTCTGCTAGAAGCAAATAAACCCCTGCTCTGCGTGTACTAGATAGCTCGATGACGCGTATATTGCGAGTGCTGATGGCGAAGCAACGCATGACCTCCAACTCTGTCCTGGACAGACACGCCAGCAAGCTGCGCGAGGCGGTACTGATGAGAGCGCTTGCGTGGCAATGCCCCAAGTCAACAGGGAAGGAGAACGTATCACAATTAATTCCGCACTGTGAGCATACGCTCTGGCTTCTTAAGCTGCGACTCTCAAGGCGGTTTGTCGCAATGCGGGTCAAGAGCACGGCCCGTTGGCTGCGACACACACTGTCGACTGCGCCGCGCCGCTCCAATGCAACGTCAACTCCGTTGTTTAGCAATGCCAACGGCATGGAAAGAGACTTGCCACCCCAACGCTTAAGAGCGCTACAGGTACCGTCGTACCTTTGGAAGATGAGAACGAACGATGTTGTGGCGTCGAGACGAAGATTCACGGAGAGACGGACGCGTTGGACAACGCGTGTACCTGTGATACGTGCCGTGAGCCTGTTGGTAACGCGCCGTTTTTGAAAAAGTTTGAATCCCATTCATGAGATCAATGATCTTCCTGTCCCCAAAGTCGCCGGCCTCCGCCATCTACTGTACTGTACCTTCGTAGCAGAGATATCTACGTTTTGGTTCTAAAGACCAGTCGATGATCTCGATTCGCATCCACGCGCATCTACTTCACGGTCATGGTTTCCAAAGCGCCACGCTCGCGCAAAATGACGTTTGAGAATGCAACGCCGTCGCTAAGCGTGGCCGACGTCAGCTGCGCCAGCGTGTGGGTTGCAAAGCTCGTGCACGTCTAGCGGCTCAACGCTGCGGAACGGACGGCGTTTAGTTGTGCTATCGGTGCTAACAGTATGAGGTATGGGCGTCACCTCTGCTGGCAGTGATGGAACCGTTATGCGCTCAGCACCGCTCGCAGAGCGTGATGGCTCGCAAGAGCGTCGTGGCCGCAAGAGCGTGATGCACAACGCGAATGGATTGCACCAGCACGGCTATCGCTCACAAGTGCCGATTCGGGGAACCAACTCACTTGCCGCATCTTGGTCAAGGGAGAGGGAGAACGTGCTGCCTTTGATTCCATCACCTGAAAATCAGAAGCTCCCATCAACGGTGATCGTCAGCGTTCTGATCTTATTTTCTCACCAACGCGCAGGAAAGCTTGATGCTGCATACCGCAGCGGACTGGCCCGTGGTAGAGCGCATCCTTAAGGCCACCAAAGTTTGCACGCTCATACCTTCATCACAACGCTTCACAACCCTACGCAGTTGGCCCTGTCCTTACCGGCACTACTCCATTTGATCTCGTCGACACAGCACGGCCTTAACACGAGCATGTTTTCACGCTAGGTGCATATGTACGTGACTCTCGCATGATAGTGCCATGATGGAGCAAGTATCAATTTGATGCCCCGAACGTACTGGTATGCATGCACATGCGCAATCGATAAGCCCGATCACGTATGATCGATACACGAGATCGAAACATCTCCGCAAGCTCTTACTGCAGTTTGTAACCAGGAGACCACAGCGGCGATCACATTCTCACGGAGGTTTGCGAAGGTATATGAAGCCAAGCATATGTTCAACGCGGATTCGTTTGATTGTGAACAGTTGTGCAAGAATATTGACATGCTGGAGGCGTCGATGGAGGTGAGAAGACCGACAGCGCCACCGCCCATGTGGACATTGTGCAGAATGATGGCATACACCGCAAGAGCCAGGCCGATGAGGCAGGAGGCGTAAAAGGGTGGCGATGAGGATGAGCAGTTATGGTTTGGGCAAACAGGTGTTGTGTGGGCGATGATTGGCATAGCGATCTCACACAACGATGACGAATGGACACTTGATGGGGAAGAGAATGGCGGCGAGGAAATTATAAAAACCCATTTTGCCGTACATCTGCGGGACGAAGCGTCTTTTCCCGCACTTCCCAGCAATGCCAAGTCACGTTGTAGTGAACTGGGGGGAAGAGCGGCAGGGCCGGGGTTCGAACCACGAACCCCGGGCCCCCACAAAGAGCACACGAAGGCGGTTACCGATTGAGCTATGGCCGCTCACGGTGTCGTGACTTCGAGCCACACCGCCGGAGGTGTTACCGTGACCCTCTGTGACCGCCAGCTGCAGCTGCCAGCAGCTACACACGTCCATCTGCGGAACGACTTGTAAGTGGTCGACAAGACTTGTAAAAAGGCCATAGCGAGAAATTAAAGTCTTTGTACACACTCTGTGCAACGTGGGTATCGCTCTACGGGGCGGATTCGCACCCGGGCGGGGTTGGCGGGGGGGT
Source organism: Gracilaria gracilis (assembly GCA_030374805.1). NCBI lineage: Eukaryota > Rhodophyta > Florideophyceae > Gracilariales > Gracilariaceae > Gracilaria > Gracilaria gracilis. Next base: position 59,926 of record JARGSG010000213.1, on the reverse strand, counting down.
TGCCGGAGAAGGCGGCGGGCGCGGCGGGCGCGGATGTAAAGCCACCGCTACCGTCCGATAACGTCAGTATGTCTATCTAGTAGTAGTCTACCTAGTGTCTATACGGAGATCCTATCTACTAGTAGTAGATAGTATCTATGTATAGACACACGTCAGTATGTCTATCTAGTAGTAGTCTCCCTAGTGTCTATAGACACGTATAGACACACGTCAGTATGTCTATCTAGTAGTAGTCTACCTAGTGTCTATACGTAGATACTATCTACTACTAGTAGATGAAATAGCGAGGGTAAAAGCTAGCGTTACAACGCGGTACCTACATGACACTAGTGAGTCATGAGTTCTCACTCACTAATGAGTCATGTAGGTACCTGAGTTCTCACTCACTACAGGTCGTCACTGTTATTAGTGTGAGCCACACTAATTCTGAATCGTTTATTCTCGGCCACCTCACATGAATTAGTGTGGCCCTGGCCCTAAAAAGACTCATACCGAAATAAAGCCAAAAAGTCACATAAAGCCAAAAATCAGAAAACGTGTCCAGCAATGTACCAATTATTATGATTTCAAGCTGATTGCAACGATTTTCTAAAGCTGTTCATGTTACAGGGGTAGTAATACCGGAGCGCCTGATGCAAGGCAGAAGCGCCACAGCCACATGTGGCCACGTATGCGTGGCACGTGTGTGCCGTGCTCCGTAGACTGCGCAGTAACGAATAAATTGCACTGCACTCGGCCGGCGGCGTCATCCCGCCGACGGAGGGGCAGCGAGCATTCCTGTTTTCCCCTAACTTCTACGGCGCTCACAACATGGTAGCATCGCCTGGGGCGCGCTGCCCCGGGCCGCCATCGTCTGCACACATTTTCCTCCTCTTTTTTTGCGTGCTGCCGCGCTTCTACCGCGCGCAAGCTCAACTTCTTAAGCTTTCAACTTCAGGAGATTGCGCGTAGCAAATGCCAAGGCTCGCTTGTCCGAAGGTATGTTGTCGCTTAAGCCTTGAGCGCGCAATCTACCGTATAAAACTGTCTTGATCATGGGCTTCTAGGTCTGAAAACTCTGTTGTGGCTCAGAAAGATTGTTGAACTCGGACAAGAAAACGACACTTTATTTGTTTTATTTCTTTGTACTGTTGATGTCTACACAAAATAAAAATACTGATGAACTCCATATCATGGTTATGGTTTTATTTTGTTTGTGAAAGTCCCTCTTTCTTTTACGAATAAGATAACACTTTCCTCTGTCTCATTCGTTTCCCTTTGCGCGAAACCGCATCGCATCGTCGAACTCCACTCGTTTCTCTCTACGCTTCGCTGCTCGTTCTTTGCCACAGCATGGCTGCAAAGCAACTCTGCCGAAACAATCTGCCCCAAAGAGTTCGCAATATCCTTCCTTCTTGCTCACTGCACCAATCTTGTCCCATACTGAACGCGCTACAATATGTTTGGCCATCCGCAACTGAGTGGCACTCAGACCTCATCTCATTTCCTCAACTACTTTAATGGCGTCATGATGTCGACGTGTTGTCATATTCATCTCTTGTAAAGAGTCTTTTCTCAAACATGGAGCCCTCATACAACCCAATCTATATGAAAACCGCTCAAGACAATTCAAAACTCTTTGGGGCCTCGTGAATTTTCTTTCTTGCGCAACCTTTTTCTCCTGTTTCGCAATCGCTGTGGCATGGTTTATTCGAGAGGCGTCTCACACACACACACCGCTTCTGAGCTTTCACGTGGCTGGACATACTTCTTTTTGCTCTTGGTTCACCTTTCTTGTTTCGGAATATCCTAACATTCGGAACTGGATTTTGTTTATCCGAAACTCCATATCATCTTCGACATCCGTGTTGGTCGCGCAGCGGTGAATGTCTTTCTGCCTCTGCGCGTGGCTAAACATCGCTGCAAGTAGTAATTATTGTCAGGAGTGAAGTACCTACCGCTACGCGGTCGTGGGAATCTCCTCCGAAGGTCGGATCGTTGTGGTGCGGGGTTAGCTGCTTTATTGCGGGGACCCGCCTTACATCGATCGCTTAGCTCCCTGGGTTGGGCTAGGGTCACCTTAAGTTTTACACCAGAAGAAGAAGAAGAACAATAAGAAGAAGAAGAAGAAGAAGAAGCTTGTGAAGAAGAAGAAGATTGCGGATCCCTTTCCCGCTCAAGTAGGTTGCATTTTCTTGCGGAACCCTTTCCCGCCTAAGCAGGTCGATTGTACTTTCCGCGTTCACTTACGATGTCAGGTTCTCAAAAAGGCATCCTTGGCAAGCTTCCAAAGCTCAAGGTCCCAACTGACTACATCTTGTGGCGCCGCCGTCTACTCGCGTATCTTCGTCGCGACGACGCATTCCTGACTAGCTTGAATCCCCGCCCCGAGGGATTCAACGTGAACAACCGGACACACAGATCCTGGTTTGAGAAGTCGGTCAAAGCTAAGAGCACTATCACATTGTGCCTTGGTGACTCCCTCTCGCACTCGTCCGAACATTTGTGGATGATGACGAGAAGTCTGCCAAAGAGTTATGGGACGAGCTCAAGTGTGTATATACCACTTCGAACACGAAAGCCGTCCAAAACATTCGTCACAAGTTGAACAACCTAATGTACAAAGACAATGATGACTGGAACAAACATGTCTCGAAGTTATTGGAAATTGTTGGAGAACTGGCCACGTACGACAAGGAACTTGCGGATAAAGAGAAGGTTTCAAAGCTCATTCGAAGCCTTCCAAATTCCTTCGCCCCTCTGGCCATGATGTCAAACCTTACTGACATTGGATTCGATTCTATTGTCAACGCAGTCGAAGCAGAAGTCGTTCGGCGCAAGAATCCAAACAACCTTCAGCAAACCCAGTCCACTACAACCCCAACATCGATACAACCCAAAGCAAACATGGCAAACAAAGGTGGACGCCGACGACGCCATCGTAATAATAATAATAAGTCCTCAATGGTAAAAGGCCGCAACGATGACAACTGCTATTACTGTGGACGTCGTGGACATTATGCGAGGGATTGCTACAAACGCAAACGCGACCAGTCGGATAACAATCAACGTGACAACTCCCGCTCTGAACGTCGACAGCAGATCCGCTCAAACGGTGGCTCTCGTCGATCGCAACGCGATCAAGATGAAAACCGAAGTGGACAGCGGCAGTCTAACTGGAAGTCTCGCTTTGCACCAAAGGGGGATGATGATGGAAACCGAAACTCCTACCACAGATCCTATGTGGTGCAAAGAAATGACGATCCTCCTCCCTCACCTCCGTTCAACTGTAACATGGCGAAGTATAAGAGTAATGTCGCACTCTTATCCCAAACCAAGGTGGAATCTGCCTACATCGACTCCGGGGCCACACATCATTTCTTCTATTCGCGTAAATCATTCATCCGATACGAGCGCATTGACATTGAAACTGTCCAGGCTGCCTCTAGCACAGCTCGCCTTGTCGGAAAGGGTCACGTCTGGATCCCTCTCAATAGTGGAACTGTCGTTGAAGCCTATCACGCTCCTGCGTTTCAATCGAACATTCTCTCAGTGGGAGTACTAAGCGTGGACTTCATGGTGGTTTTCACCTCCACCATCCGCCCCTTCAACGGATGCTTTCTCATGGATCCCAAACGAAACTCACATATTATTTGGGACACAGAAATCCACCACGGTTTATACATCATGAACCTCCGGGAGGACAAAAAGCAGGTCATGGTGGTCAACGCCAGTAATAACAAACAAGAACTGGCTTTGGAATGGCATGGGCGAAATGGTCATTTGCACCCAAGCAGGTATCAGAATCTCGCCAAATCCTTCGAGTCCGTTCCCTACTTTCAACGCTCTATCCTGGATTCATTAACGTGCGTCCCCTGCCTCACTGGGAAAATGAAACGGAACCCACTTGTGGCTCGCCCTCGATCTGTTTCCACATCACAGCCGTTGGATCTCATCCACATGGACGTGTCTGGAAAGATCTCGCCCTCTCTCTCAGGGGCAATCTATGGCCTAGCAATACTGGACGACTATACCTCGGAGTCCGATGTATTCTTTCTCAAAGACAAGACCGGACCAGGCACCTTGAAACATCTGGAATGGTACAAACGCCGTTCGGAGCTGGAACTAAACCACTGGGTTAGCTTGAAAAATGTTCGCCTGGACGGGGCCGGGGACAAGCCATGAATCACTCGAACTGGTTAAGGAACCGAGCCCCATCTTCACGGAAACAGGGACGGATTCCTATCCTGGAATGGGACCCAATAACCAACATTGACTTCGCACACATTCCTACTTTTGGTCAGCCTGGCTACGCCTTCACATACCGCTCCAAAACCGTTGCCAACAAGAAATTCCTTCCACGGTCCATATTCTCTCACTTCGTTGGTATGCAGAGCGATAACACTCTTTTCAGAGTATATGTACCGGAGAAGAACTCTGTCGTGACATGCCGGAATTTGGACTTCAAGCCGATCAACTCCTCTCCTCTGCCAAACCTCACCACCCTCCTAGAAGGAATTACGAGACAACAGGAAACAGAGGAGACGGAACCCACTGCACAACCTGGCACGGACTCGCCGGACATGGAGGAACATCTGGTAAAGGCTTTAACTACTATGACCCAGAACTTCCCACGGGTATGGGTGTCGAAAAAGACTTTGGATGATCCGTCAGTCCCTCACTCCTTCAAGGAAGCCTGCAAGGACCCGGGATGGTGCGAGGGCATTGATCGTGAGATGAACGCACTCATCAAGTGAAATACCTGGGAACTCATTCCTCTGGAGGCCGACATGAAACCGGTTCCTTACACTTGGGTTTTCAAGGAGAAGATGTTGGATGGAGTTGGGAAGAAATTCCTTAAGAAAGCACGCTGCTGTCTACGGGGTGATAAGCAGAAGCCTTTCATAGACTTCGACCCGCTCCACACCTACGCCCCTGTCGCATGTCACGAAGCTTTGCGAACTCTGCTCGCCGTCTCTGCGGCAGAGAACCTACTACTGGAAGGAGCCGACATATCAAACGCGTATCTCTACGGCAAACTTGATGTGCCAATTATCATGGAACAACCAACGGACTCCTCCGGTCTTCAAGCCCGACCTGGGTATGTCTGCAAACTCCTCAACTCCCTTTACGGGGCAGTACAAGCCGGTGTAATATGGGGCTCGCTGTTCTCGGACACCTTACTATCATGGAAATTCGTGACCTCTGCTCTCGACTCGAGAGTTTTCATGTTCCGCGAAGAGGACCAATTCGTCCTCGTGGCCGTCATCGTGGACGACTGCGTTTTTGCCTCCAACAGCGTGGATCTTCTAAAATACTTCAAAGAACGGCTGGCCGCAACATTCGACGTAAAACTCTACGGAGAACTGAAGTCGTTTATCGGTTGGAGCATCCAACGTTCCCCTCTTGGCATCAAGGTCAACCAATATGGCTATGCTTTGTTGCTACTGAAGAAGTTTGGCATGCAAGGAGCCAACGCGGATGGTACTCCACTGCCATCAAATGCGGACCTCTTGCCTACAAGGGAAAACGAGAAAGAACTCTCACCATCTGACCATGCAAACTATCGTTCTGGAATTGGTGGACTATTACACATCTCTATTTCTACGCGTCCGGATCTCTCCTTCCCGATATCAGCAGTTTCAAAACATCTGCATAACCCTTGTGACCGTCACATGGCAATGTTGAAAAGGATTTTTAGGTATTTGGCAGGAACATTGCACTATGGGCTTCACTTTCCTGCGAATAAGAGTATATCACCAACTTCAATTCGTGCGTACGCTGACGCCGATTGGGGGGGATGCATACAAACTCGTAGGTCCACGACTGGATTTGTTATCGTCGTCAACTCCGCACCGATTATGTGGAAATCTAAGCGCCAAACAGTCATCGCACTTTCATCGGCGGAAGCAGAGTACGTAGCTTTGTCTACTTGTGCTAAAGAACTAACATGGATGCGCAAACTGTTTTGGGAATTTGCCCATCAACAGCCTTGGAGCGAGGAGTTTTGGTTCGAACCCACCAAGATTCTGGAGGACAGCTCGGCTGCTTTGTCTTTGGCGAACAACCCGCAGATCTCAGGTCGTAATAAGCACATTGACATGAAGATGCATCATGTGCGAGAACTCTAGCATAACAAAGTTGTTGACCTTGAACATATTCCCAGGAGTCTACAGGTGGCTGACATATTGACCAAGTGTGCTCCTCTTGCAGACGTGCGGAGGATGGTCAGCCTCATGAAACTTGACTCGTTCTAACACAGAACTGTGGGAGCAACTAACTGCGCTAGCTTTTGTCTTGTTTTCTCCTGCTAATTTTTCGTATTGCTTTTGTTCTTGTGTTGTTCATACTGCAGGTGAAATGTTTCAAGTGTGTTTTGTTTTCTTCATTTTGTTTGATGATGTTTTGGTTTTCAATCCTTCTCGTTTTTCCCGGAAAGGCACATTCCTTTTTTTCCTACAAGGTTTTGGATGTTGCTTGGGTTTTCGAGTTTACTGGTGCAAAAGTTTTACTGTATTGTTCGTTGCATTTACGTTGAGGCACAGAGTTTGTTACACAAGATACATTCATTGTCACCACCACGCCCCTCATGGCTGAAAGACGCCTTGCAGCGAAGAGGCCGGTTTGTTTGGAGAAGACGCCTATACTTTATGATGAACAAATTTAGTTATTGGTTCTGGATCGATTTCTAATGAAGGATCTCCACTAGTGGTGTGTAGGACAATGAGTCGCTTCGCCTTGAGGGACGGGGGTCCAGGCAAATCTACGCACTGTTAGTTATGTGGAACAGATGTTCCAGAACCTCTCTTTCTTTGTAGCATTTGCGCCTAGAACCTCTGTCACGTTCATCACGCTCCTACACCCCTCTCTGCCAATTCCCTGGACACAAGTCATAGGAACCTCCGTAGCTGCGAAGTCTATTGGCTCACGTCCCGCAGGGGCGTGAGCCATAACACTCAGCTAGCGTAACGCGCTCCTTAGCGCTTCGCGAGCCCCAAGTTCAAAAAAGCGCGCGCATTGCGTAGTGAAAGCCACGCAAGCTTGCTCCGAGCAACAGTTCTGGTTTTTGCTCTCTACCTCTTTCCTTTCACTGCGTCTGTTTCCGTCGGGCTCTCGGTATTTGGGTTGTCGCTCAGTTCTAAATATTTAATTGCTGAGCCTCAACTCTAACTCGTTTACACTCCGTCACCAAACCGCAACTGTCTTGAGAGTAACATACAATTGTTTTACACAAAACAATGGCACAAAAGGTACGCATTAAAAAGCAGCTTTATTGTCAAGACTCTATTCTAACTTTCTTGTTCTCTGTTTGGACCATATTGATTATCTGGATGATCAACCACATTCAACGCTCTTCGAATTGCTTGCATTGGGGTCGTAATACCACCAGTATTCACCAGAGATGCAGAGGGGCTCGTGGCTGGAAGATTTTGTGTAGTTTGGTTGTTTCTTCGTCGCCGTTTCGCTGGTCGGCGCTGCTCCATGAATGACTTCTTCCGTGTCCTGGAACGTCCTAGCCCTGGGTTCGGGTTCTTTATTACTGCGTCTGCAGAAATTCCAGGCAGATCAGGAACGCTAAATGGAGCTGGGAGAACGTGCTGGGGACGATTGGGGTACTTTCCGTCATTCAGCTGTTTCAGCCCGTCTCTCAAGTATTGCTTGAGACTTTGAAGAGCAACTTGTCCATATGTTTCCGCTACTTTGTGCATCTGGTCATACAATGCCTTACAATCGGAGTAAGTTATGTACGAGGACATTGCGTCGTTTTCTTGACCTTGCAGCGTGCTAACCATCTCTCCAACTTCTACATTCTCAGGTTGAAGTGGTGCTTGGACACCTGCTCTTGTGGATAATGGTGCTCCTTGTGCAAGCCTGATCCGTCTCGCGTCTGACATTCTCGGGAGATGGTCCCATTTTTGAACGCAGATCGAGTATGTCTCTCAGACTCCATTTTTCGGTGTTTCGAGTCCAATAGACGTGCCATAGATGCTCGATGCGGAACCGTTTTGTTATAACTGCTCTAATATGGGGCCATCGATCGCTTATGTCATTGAAAATGGTGAACAGGCGTGTAAGGTGTGGACACGGTATTCCCCACGTCGTTGTGTATCGGCAGCTGCAATTTCCCACAACACCTACGGTATCATTCGGGGAGTCGGCAAGGTATGTGTTATATGTTTCTGGGTTTTGGGGGTCTCGGTTGGAGGTTCTTCGAATTGTGAACACTGCTAACGGCTGAGTAGATGATACACCGGGACCTGCGGTATCGAGGTCGAAGTTGAAAGGTGCGTCTCGGGTCTGGAGCACCTCGACGTTGGTGACCAGGAAGTACGGAGAGAAACGAACGCTGCAGTCCATAAACTTCTTGATGGAATACGGTGTGAAGGTCTGGATCATGCGGGTGGAAGTCTCCATTGTGAGAGGGAGCCCTGAGGTGGAGAGCTTGTTCCGAAGCGCCGTGTCGCTGAGTGTGGCTTTCTGAGTGCGCTCGAAGTGCAACCGTTCGGTGACACTCTTGATGACGACGGGAACTTCTGAAAATGGTACTCTCTTCCAAACAATGTATTGCTGATACTGTTTGTTTGATGATTCAAAGAACCCACTGCCTTGAAAGAAGAAGCGACTAGGGAGTGTGATATCTTTGAAGCAGCGCTCTACCATGTCCGGGTTCTCGCGGTAGAGGAAATTGTACCATCTTGGAAATGGTACATTAAAGTTTGTGAAGAAACGTTGTTCTAACTGCGACCGGAGTGTGTTGAACATTTCCATTGTGCCACTTTTCCTCAGCTCGTGCAGTGCGTCTCCCATCTCTTTTCCCCATCCTGAACGGTGTATGGACTTGCACAAACTTTCGGTGTTGATAGATTGGTTTTTGTTTAAGTGCCAGTCATCCAACGTTATGGAAGAAAACGGGAACACTTGTCGCAGCGCTCCAATGAGCGCAGCACACTGATCTACAGCAAACATGCTGGGAGATACTCGGGCCCACTCTTTGAATCGTCGTAGGAATCAGAGGAAACTCTCTTCCGTTTCATTCTCAATGTAGCCCATGAAGTAGGTAGTGAGATTTCCATTGTTGTCACGTCCATTGACAGTAATTAGAGGGAGATTGAAACGGTTGGCTACGGCTTTGCAGTCGATGGAGACACCAGAAACTATACCAAACGATTCGTAGTCCGTTCTCCATTGGTGTAGACACCAGGCAACAAATTGAAGCCCATCATTACTACCACGACTACAATAAACCCTGTTCAACTCATTCTCTGACTGTAGCCGTATCAGATTCTGATAGAGCCGGAGACATTCTTTCTCTTTCGGATACCGTGAATCTGATATATACTTCAGATGTCCCCTACGAACATCGAATCTGGCCGAAATATGGCCGAGATATGGCCGAAATGTGGCCGTTTAGCTCGAAAATTTGTGAGAACGTTTAACCAGCGAAGACAAACAAGTTTCATTTTTCTTCATATGGCCGAAATATGGCCGAGATGGGGCCGAAATATGGCCGAATGTTACACGTGTAAGCTAACAAAAATTCTTATTTTCACTAGTTACACGTTTTCTTAAAATTTCGACTTAAACGGCCACATTTCGGCCATATCTCGGCCATATTTTGGCCAGATTCGATGTTCATAGGGGTCGTCGGAACGCAGTTTTATCGATCCTCACGCCAAACTTCTCCTCCACCAGACTTAAAACCGTGCCGTACCGGAGATGAAGTGTTTTTTGTAGATGGTGGGCCTTCTTAACCATATCTGGGGTCATCTTGTTCTGAAGGGAGCTTCTGTTACACTCGTGATTGTGACACGCCCTGGAGAAATTGGGGGAAAAAGCATATTGCTGAGGGTTTGAGTCAGTAACGCGTACTCTTCGGACCTTAAAAACGTACGAACATTTGTACTGTTCATGGTTCTGGAGGGAGCACGTCAGATACCCGCGTTGTAACACCTTCTGCCCTTCATACTCTACGTATTTGGAGTCCCTAATAGACACCTTGAACCCGTAGCCATCAGCAATGTATAGGAGGTGCTGTAGCAAAACTTGCGAGTGAGACATTTCCATTTGCTCAAGATACGCAAGAAACATGCGCCTGACGCATTCATCCTCTGTGTAGCGCTCTACATACGTTGAGATATCCGATACCTCGGCGGTACTCTCCGTAGTACTCCGTCCCTCCCCTTCCTGCCTGTGCTCTCCCTGCGCGTCGTGTCCCTGCCTGTGCTCTTCCGGACTGTGCTCTTCCTGCCTGTGCTCTCCCGGACTGTGCTCTGCATTTCCGTCCTCTCCTTCCCTGTGCACTACCTGCCCGTCGTCTCCTTGCCGCTCGTCTCCCTGCCCACCGCCCGGCGCTTCATTACCTTCTGAGGGAAATTGCTGCGGTATGGAACGGAACACAGATGGTGAGGAAGGCTTTGTGACGTGTTAGACTAACTCTGGTAGTACATTGTATGTTGTCAAACTTTCAATAAAGCATAACTTACCGGGACCTTAATACTCTGTGAGTTCTTCGCCTTTTGGTACTCCTCGGTAACGTCAACAACCGAACTATCTGCAGATGCAATACCATCGTCTTTTGAAGTTGATGCAATTCTCCTTCCATGTCCTGCTCCTGCTGCCATCTCAGCCTCTACATCTATAAGTTCAACGTCACTACACACCCGCACTTCCTGAGTATGCATATACTCGCCGTCCTGACGCTGGAATCTATCTCCGGAGAGCCAGTCCATTACGCTTCCTGGACGAACAGGGATCACGTCCTTCATGAAATCGTCGTCGTGGTCACCACCGGCTTCTTGAGCGCAACTCTTCAGGGCTGGTGGTATGAAATGAATGAAAGGTACACGAAAGTCTGAGGGACAGTTCTTCTCTATCGCGTCCCTCACAGCCTTTCTCCGCTTCTCTTTCTTTCTTCGCCCGTCTGCGCCGAGCCTTCGATGGTTGTGCAGGCCAGAAAAGCTCACCATCCAACCCGTTCCATCTCTACGAGCTTTAGCCATGAACGCCGCTCTGCACCCGCAGCCTGGAGGTCTTCGTTTGTAGTTAAGACATCTCAGCCTTGCGTTCAGCCGGTACACTTTAGAACGTGTTACCTGCTTACAAAACTGCACGCCATACTCATACCCCTCCTCCTCACATAACCCCACAACATAACCTGGCAAATCAAACACGTTGACCTCGGCGGAAAGCTTCCTACGCTTCTCACCAGTCTTTTAAGTTCCCCTTCGTGCATCTTGTTCTGAAGGAGCATCGTCGCGTAGAACATCTGTCCCTCGGCCACGAATATCACTGCTCTCAGTGTCCTCCAAGTTGTCTGTAGCATTCTTCGTAGCCCTACCCGTCCTCTTTACATTGCCTTCATCGCCCTGACCTCCCGTTCTTCCAGATTGAACCATGGGTGATTGCGAAACACCATGAGGAGGTGTAGAACCGGAACTCGTCCTGTGTCGCGCCGCATACACTCTCTCCCTGTTCTTCATCTGTAGCTCATCTACCGCGCGTTCGTCGCTGATGGGGAGAACATTAGAAAGGCTAATCACAGTCTCAACACGAGCTTGGGCACATGCCCAACGATATTGTTCGGTGAGGTTCGAAGTGTGACCTTCGTCAAAGGATGCGCGCGGGATACGACCGGTGGTGCGAGCGAACCTGGACATCATAGAAAGTACGTATGCCCCACAGCGGAAGCTGTCACTTTGCTTCTTATAACCTAGAACGTCCAGTATAATTCTCAGAGGGATACGTCCAGTCAATTCGTTCCTTCCGCGTGGTTTCGATCGTTCGACATATTAGAGTTCGGCAGTGTTGAGGACAGTCCCAGTTTAAACTGTCACCCCAGTACATTGTCCATTTGCTTTTCTGCACTTTTTCAGTAAGAAGCACGCCCCAATGAACCCTGTTCACCATTATTGGGACAATGATGGTCGATATAGGCCCAGGACTCATGTACATTTTCTCAACAAAACCGTGTTGGTTTCGCCGAATCACTTCATCCTGTTCGCGGGCACTCAACGAAGCATATGAGTTCGCATTATTGCTCATGCGGCACGCGACATCAACAGGGATAAACACAACGCCCGCCATCGGTTCTAACTCCAGAACGCCTGCACCGAGAAACATGTTGCAAAACCATTCTTTTGGCTTAGAAGAGGTTAAGATATTAGGTCCCAAAACTCCTTTAGGATCTGTTGTGTTCTGTAGCAAAATGACCAAATCATACCACAGCTTACGCAACTCATTAAAACCAGGCAGATAAGTACGATTGAAAACAATTCCAGTGTGCTTCGCAAGCTCCCGTAGAAATTGAGATATTTTTTTGACGGTAAATTTGATCTTCTTCTTCTGTTTTTCGGTTAGAGGTCGATCACTATTTTTTAACACCCACATATTTAGCACTTTTTACTGGATTAAAATCTGAATCGACCTCATCACCTGAGTCTTCGTTTACTGGGTCGATAAATGCAACTACGTCCGAATCCAACGTATTTTGCCGAGGTTACTTCACAGATGATTCGGTTTCAGTCGCCAGCGTGATCATGAAATCAATTGAAACTTCACCGTAAGGTGTGCGATACAAAGTTCACCGTAAGATGCGCGATATAGACCTCACCTCAACATAAAATGCGCGGGCTCCAGAGCTAGCTCTATAGCTACGCAATGCGCGCGCTTTTTTTGAACTTGGGGCTCGCAAAGCTTTTAGGAGCGCGTTACGCGAGCTGAGTGTTATGGCTTACGCCCTTGCGGGGCAAGAGCCAATAGACTTTGCAGCTACGGAGGTTCCTATGACATATGTCCAGGGAATCGGCAGAGAGGGGTGTAGGAGCGTTGTTGACGTTACAGAGGTTCTAGGCGCAAATGCTACAAAGAAAGAGAGGTTCTGGAACCTCTGTTTTACATAAGGGTCTTTCTACACATCCGTACCAGCCGTTCTAGCGTACCAGCGTGCCAGTACTTTCTTGACGTTTTTTATTTAGAATCTTAGTAAAACTCAACATTCAGCATTTGCTAAATCGGATCGGCTTCCCATGAAAAGTGTGTCAGCAAAGGGTAAGCATTCGCTTATAGAGAGCGGCTCTCGGAGATACAATTGCCGTCTTCCCGTCGAGATCTTTCAACTAGATCCCCCAACTGTTCCATTTTCCCTTCGAACCCAAACCTTAAAGAACTCTGCCTCCCCGTCAACCTATTCTGATTGCCTTTTGCGTACCATTCTTCTACGAGGTAGTTTAAATTTGAATAAGCCATGAGGATAGACAAGCTCACATTTATACTTAGATGCCATCTAGATCCCACTATGGTCTGCGTTAGTACGTTTCCTTGCGATACTATTACCACCTGCCAACCAATTGTTATGGATCAATCTAACCTTCACTCACTTGTTGCGCAAACAATGACTTTTGGCGCCTATTATCTCAGGCAACGACACAAGCGACGAAATCGAAGCACATCTCTCTTTCCGCCCATTAGAAAGCTTTCTGCACGATACGATGAACTATTAACTTTCTCTTTAAACGAAAGGTGCTACTCTAGTCTTTATCGTATGAAGCGATCTAGTTTCAAACGATTGCTCTCAAGGGTCGGTAGGCATCTTCAACGCGATAATGAGATGGCACGCAGGGCGAAAAACTGGGCTATTTCTCCGCAGAGTCGTTTGGAGATGACGTTGTCTTTCCTCGGCGGAGCACGTTATCAGGATATATTCAAGGGCTATAAATGTGGCCCATCGACCGTATACAAGGTCTTTCACGACACTTGTGCGGTTCTCAACAAGGTACTGAAGTTTCCAGGCCTTCCGAAGAATGACATGGGTTATCGACAACTGGCTGATGGCTTCAAAACGTTTAGACGCGCTCCAAGCCCATTTACTGGTTGCATAGGCGCTGTAGATGGTATATTGGTCAGAATTGCTTGTCCAGGTGAGGAATACAACCCTGCTTCCTTCTTTACCAGAAAAGGGTACTACGGACTACCGGTTCAGGCGGTCGCATCTCATGACTATCGTTTTCTATTTGCGTCTATTAAGTGCTCGGGTGCTACACATGACTCGCTATGTTTTAGCGTGTCAGAGCTAGGTAAGTATCTAAGAGAAAAAGGACTACCACTAGGATTATGGATCGTTGGGGACGAGGCTTACGTGTGCTCTGAATTTCTTATAACCCCCATTCCTATGTCAAAAGCATCAGCGTGGGAGCAAGTGTTCAATTATTATCTTTCTTCTTTGCGCATTGTTGTTGAGCAGGCGTTTGGAATATTGGTTTCCAAGTTTCCTATCCTGAAAAATGGTTTGAAGTTTGAACTCTCTAAGAACACTCGTGTTGTCGCCGTATGCATGAAGCTCCATAATTTTATTATAGAGCAAGAGGGAGTGCAGGATATTTCGGAGTACAGCAGGGAGGACATGCTCAAGGTCAAAGATCATGCGGATGATTGGTACGAACACTGCGGAACATTGAGCAATTCTGATAATGCAGAGGTGTCTATGAAGAGATCACAGATGGTACAAATTGTAGAAGATTTCAACTTGACGCGCCCGTACGCCCGCGTGGTCTCCACTGCCTGATTTTGGGTTACTGATTGACCAGTCGCTTGCCCTCTTTCTCTCAGCTCTCAACTTATGGAGTTAACAGGACGAGAGACGCACAGAAGAGGTAAATGTTCTGGCTGCCGATGAAGAGGAGGCTTTGATATCAGATGATCATTCTGAACATATGGGAGGAAGGCAGACAAAGCACACCACACGCAAGGATGTTCCAATCGTTTCCGAAGAAGAGACGCCAAGACCTTCAGAAACTGGATCGATTGTGCCTCATCTAAGTCCCCCTCATGTTGTAGGTTCCGGGGATGACATTGAGAGCGATTCAGTGAAGAATGATGCCTCCGAAAGGCGTGATTCAGAGGGAGGACAAAACGAATTGAAGCAAGTTGCTGAAATGAATGAGCAAACCGAGACAACTTCTGAACCGCGTGGCAAGATTGATGCGGGAGAAGCAAGTGAACACACTGATAACTTTGAAGATTCTGATGATGAAAGCCACATAGAACCAGCCGAAGGGGTCAAGCGATTAGATATAAAGACCTTGGTTCGAAATTCTCTTGTCGAAGACTCAAACTGGATGCTTTAGGCTGACCAAGGTTCTGATTCAGCAGGAGAGTAAGACAGTACGACGGAGCCTCAATACTTTTACACAAAGTTTAGAATAGTTTAAGTGACAATTCATATGTTAAGTTGTTGTTGCGATTGTCGCTTCCTCGCAACTTTTTCTGTTCTATACAAGTCAACGGCTTCGTCAAGCTCTGGAGGTTCTTCAGGTGCGATACGCAACGTTACAGTCATCGGAGACGGGTCGGCAGGCTCCCGACAGGAGACCCTAACGAATATAACTCAAATCCATCTTCCGACACGAAGTCATATTCATCTTCAACCTTCTTGACTGGGCCTGATCTTCCAGTTTCTGTTCTGAACGCGATCCATGCAAGAAATATCATTATGGCCACGAAGAGCGGCGCAATGCATGCAAGAGTGAGGAGCTTCAATCCTACATGACTCGACTGGACCCCCTGAATTATCGAATGAAGCACGAACGCATATATTAAGACAGACAGTGATTCCTGCAGCAGCCCATGCTAGCATAGACACGAACTTCGAGTTCTTGAACTCATTCATTCTTCGCGTGGAATTTATAAATCGTATCATTGGAACAATAGCAAATGGGAGTTGAAGAGAAAGTACGACCTGACAAAAGATGAGCAGTTGGTAAGTCCCGGTATCGCCCATGATGGAGATGACAACCAGAGCAGGGATAATGGCGATGAGACGTGTAACAAGCCGACGAATAACTGGTGGAGCGCGAAGATCAAGAAACCCTTCCATGACGTATTGCTCTGCTACAGTTCCGCATAGCGTAGAGCTTTGGCCTGATGCTATAAGCGCTACCCCGAACAGTAAAGGAGCAACTTCTAGCTTACCAACTTTGAAGCCTGTGTTTTCGAGAAGATGATACGCTTTCGAAAGAGTAGTAACTTCAATCCCCTTTGTGCAGAAGTTGGCGGCCGCAATGATTAGAATGGCACAGTTGATGAATAATGCATCGTTAAGAGCAATGTTAGTGTCAATAAGGTTGTATCGGCACTCGGATTGCAGAGTTTCACGGGATCGATCTGGAACACGCTCGATGACCAACGCAGAGTGCAAATAAAAGTTATATGGCGTACCAGTTGCTCCAACAATGCCTGTGGCAAAGTACAGGCTCGACGTGTCGAGGCGTGGGACAAAAACTCCACCCAGTACTCCGGAAACACTGGGTTTGGACATGAAGAGCTCCAAAACGAAACAGAAGGATATCACTACCAGAAACATGAAGATCACTTGCTCTATGCGTCTCATGCCTTGGTTTTGAGCGCTTAGCAGCAAGAACGTGTCTAGTGCTGTGATTACGACACCGGCCATGAGAGGTAGGCCGAAAAGTAGATGAATGCCAATCGCAGTTCCCAAAACTTCAGTAAGGTCTGTGGCAATGATTGCGAGTTCTGCCATGACCCAAAGAGCATACGTTGCGAATCGGGGATATTCATCTCGACAAAGCTCTGCGAGATGTGCACGAGTAACGATTCCCATTCTCGCCGCGAGAACTTGTTGTAAGAGAGCCATAAAGTTGGCCAGAATAAGTTTTGTGCTGGTGTACCGATCCTCTTCATTGCTCTTCTCGCGAAAGTTGTGCACTTTACACGCCTCTTGAACAACTTAAAACCCATCCTTCAAGTAATCCATATCATCTTGGAACGGGTCAACGTCCGTTTCGACCGGCGTTTCCTCTTCATTGCTGTCGGGCTTTTCGCCGTTTTCTACAACAGGGGAGTTGGATTGCTTTCCGCCCTCGTTGGAAGGCGCACGCGTATCAACAACATCAGTAGTAGCCAGCCTCTTCTCGTCCTCCATTCGCAATTCGCACAAAAACTCAAGCATTCCCGAGTCGTCGGTGGTGCGATTCCTGCTGCCGTTTTGGTTGCGAAACGTATTGCTGAGGTGAACATCAGCAATGCCCGGGATGGGCTTCGACAGAGTGGCGGGTGTGAATTGCGCATCGGCGCCAACGACACTGCCCGGCTCCTCAGCGAGCACCTCCGCAATGACAGAAGCGCCCAGCGTCATGGCCTCTTCAACGGTGAGCGAGCAGCCGTAGACGGCCTTGAGCACCTCCCTCGCCGCGCGGAACTTGTTCTCGTTGTACATGGCGGCAAACTCATCGTCTACTTCCAACAGGCCCTGCGTGAAGTGCTTCCTGCTCGGGGACAGGAAGTGAAGCACCTGGTCGCCATCCATTTCTGCAAAGTTGCGGCAGTTGAACAGATCGGAACGATGGCGAGAGGACGATCGTCGCTCACACGGCAACGGCCCTTCCACGCCGACGCAATTGAGGATGATGAAGACAAAGGCGCGCAGTTCCGGCTCTGACAGCTGCAGGCGATGCGACAAGCGGTACGAACGCGGCTTCACGAGCATGTTGTTGACGCGCGCCTGCAACGCCTTTGGATATTGCGCTGCAGCGCGCACATGGACTGCAGCAACTCGGAACGAGACGACAAGGACGGCAGGAGCACGTGCGCAGGCTGCGTGGTGGTGGTGGAGAGTTGCAACGCCTGATGGGCAATGGAGTCGGCCAGCACGACGGCGTGCGCGTGCAGACAATAGTCAGCCTCCCATGCGTGCATGACCTGCTTGTCGGACAGCGACTGTTGCGGCGAAAACTTGAGCGACTTGATGACGGCGACGGCAGGCGGCAGCGCGACAGCTATGCTGTCATCCACTGCGAGCGGCGTGGTCTGCATGACGCCGACGGGAGACGACGACGACGGCGACGACGGTGACGACGACGACGACGAGCACCAGGACGCAGCGGCTGGGATAACGTGCTGTAGTTGAGGGTGCGTGCGTGTGTGGCGGGAAACAAGCTGCGAAAAACGGCGACGAATGCGACGAGCACGACGAAAGGCAACGGGCACGACGACGACGACGACGACGTATGAGAGCGGAAAGAAAAAGGCGCTGCAGACAGTCGGTGGCGCAAGTGGCGCGCGCGAAGATACAAAAAGAAGAGGTGAGCGCAGCGCGTCGACAAGCGCGCACAGCAACTGCAGCAGCGCGCGCGCGGCGGTGGCGGGCGGCGGGTGCGGGGGGGTGGGCGGTCGGCAGGGGGGGCGCGGCGTGCGGTGGCGCACACGCGCGCGCTGCGCATGGGGCGCGACATACGACGCGTACGTCGCACACGGGCGCCGTCGCTCCGCCACACGCTGCGCGTTCCAACGCGCTGTCGTGTCCGCGCTCGCTATGCACGTGGATGCCGCTGATTGGTGGCTGTTTGCGCTTCGGCCCGTTGCGGCGCAGCGATCGCGGGCGCGCGCCGCCCATTTGAACGCGTGTCGATTCGCGCCGCCTGCGCTCGCTGTGCGCGCTGAAGGCTAGCGCACGCGCGCGCGCGACGGTCACAGCGTCGTCGCGCGCGGGTCACAGCGTCGGCGCGCGCACGCGCGAACACGTTGCGTTTGCTTTCCCGTCAAAACGCGTGGCGCGCGCACCAAACCGCAACAGCTGCGCCGTGCCTTGCGGACCCCGCGGGAGCGTATACCAACGGTACCCGCCTCGGTGGAGACGGTGGTATACCGCTACCCTTGGGCCCCAGGGCTGTGGGGTCGTCGTCTTCCTCGTCGCCATCATGCACAGTTTCTCACTCGGCGGTTGCGTGCTGCCGAAAGCGCTATGCCACATTGCGCACGCCGCGTGCGAACAGAACGCGCTCACGCCCGATCAGCTCGACTGCAAGTCGGAGGCATGGGCGCTCTCCAACGCCAAGTCCACGGGCGTGCCAACGGAGCAGGAGCTCAGCGACTTCGTCGCCCATCTGAGGCAAAAGGCGCTGCACGTTGCTTGATCAAAGCCTGTGTCCAATTCAAAGCTCACGCCCAAGCGCTCGCCGCAATCGTTGCTTCCCTCCCCCACCCCCACTCCCACGCGTATTAACCACACGGATGACTTTTTTGAGGTCGATCTGTTCAACTACTGTGATGAGGGCGTTGGTCGAGGATGAGCCGCTGGTCACCCACGACATTAACTTGTGATTGTTCGTGACTTGAGCAATGCGCTTGAGCAATCTGTCACCCAGTCGAAGCGCACTGGGTTGCTTTAGGATGAACCGCTGCCGGGAGATGACTTGCTCGATAACGAGTATGCGAAACGTACGGGCACGGGACGCGTGCAAGCGTCGCTGGATAACTCTCAAGCTACTCTGCATAACCCAATGTCTGTCCATGTGCGTAGCGCTGTGTCCGTGCAGTCGCTCAGCCCCGTTGACCGTGAGCGCACCACGTATATGACCAACCTTCTACGCCAGCGCATTAACGATGTGCGTAGTCATATGCAAACCCTCACAGAGCACATCCTCAAGCGAGTCAAGCTGCTGCGTGCAGAGCAAATGCCTCCCTTGTCGTCCGCCAACTTGCTGGACCACAGTCCCGCCACTGTTCTCATCGCTGGTCATATCACAACTGAGCTGGAGGAGAATGATGCATCTTCGAAGGGGTCGGTTAATATACAGTCCGTCGTTCTGGAAAACGAAGATGGAAACCGAATCAAACTCAATCTCAATAGGCTTGTCGAGAACGAGCATCCGTTGTCTATAAACCCGGGCATGATTGTCGTCGTCGAGGGCGTTAACACCAACAGCAGACTGTCTGACGTACATGCCATCTACGATAACGCCATGCAAACACCCAAATAGCGACGTTGCGTCCCCAACGATGAACATCAAGCTAAGATAGAACATGACGATGAAATCCAACCGAGCACGTCGGCAGACCAAGACGCCCAATCGTATGCCAACCTCGTCGTGGCAGCGGGACCGTTTACCTGTTCGTCCAATCTCAAGTACGAGCCTCTCACGGATCTTCTACAGATCATTAAGCGCAACAAACCAGACGTTGTCATCTTAACCGGTCCATTTGTAGAGGAATCTAACCAACACATCTCCGAACAAACCCCGATGCCGTTTGGTCAACTGTTGGCTTCTCGAGTTATCCCTCTGCTACAAGCCACGATATCCAGGATGGCGGACAGCGGCGACACGGTTTCGCACTTTGTGCTGATTCCAGCACTGGAAGACGTTCACCACGACTTTGTTTGTCCCCAACCAGCTTTCTGCTGGCCGTATAAACAACAAGATCGGAACATTCATCTGCACCCAAACCCATCCGTGTTACGGGTGGGCGCGAAAGACGGGCAACACGTCTCGTTTGTGGGCACATCGTCGCTGTCAACGCTTTTGGATAAATCTGCTGATAGTGTGTGCATGAACAAGCAAGATCACTTGGGCTCTATTGTATCCCACATGTTGAGGCAACTCTCGTTCTACCCAACCATCCCGCCAAGCAACTCAGTGCCTCTGGACACGAACTTTCTGGACCGTCTGGGTAACATGGACGTGGGCACTGGTGATACTGTCGACGTGATCATCATGCCGTCCAAGTCGAAAGCATTTGCCAGGAGTGTTGACGGCGGTGCCATTGCTGTGAATCTCGGCCTAAGTGGGAAGATAAGGGTAGATGATTCAAACACATTTGTGACAGTCCTTGCTTGAAGAGCTGCAACTAGGTGGGTTGGGCTAGCAATTGGCTACCGCTGTACCCTTGGTAAGTCATGCAATCGTAGTTTCTCTACGCAAATGGTGCGAGCCCCTTACTAACTATTTCCACGATTGAGAGTACCTCATTTCTGATAGTTCGTCATGCAAAGTGCGTACTCTACTCATCGAAGAAAGCGGGTAGGTTGTTCTTCACTTTGTCAAAGAGCTTATCAGACCAAGTTTCAACAAACTCCTTCATCTCCTTAATCTTCTCACTTCCTGTACTCTGATTATGAGAACGGCACTGTATTTCGGACCGAACCATGTCCAGTTGCTGCTTGACATAAGCTCCATCAAACCCAGATTTCTGGGCTTGTGAAACCTTCACGGTCGAAGTCGTGATGTCCACAAGCTTCTCTAGCTGTTTCTCTAAAACCGAAGAGTCATTAGAACGCCTCTTCTTTCGTACATGTAAACTTTGAGCTTCGTCTTCGCCATCATCCCCATCTATCCCGGCATCAAACCCGACCCCCTCTTCCATCACCTTCGAGAACAAATGAATTAGTTCAGTATCCTCTTCCTTTGTTCCACACCGCATCACTTTGAAGAGTATCATAGCACGCGCTGACGCAGTCATCAAAGTGCTATCCGAGTGTTTCACAAGAAAGTCAGAGAATCTCTCTGGATCATTTTGCCCCGAAGCCGACCACATATCATAAAAGAACGTGAAGTCCTTTCTCGCGTCCTGGTAGTGCCGCTTTAATAGCGAGGCAGATCTGTGTGCTAGTGTCGGTAGTGCTGGGTCGATGCGGTCGAGAACACTGCTCAAGTTCATTCTCGTTATTAACGCACTGTCGTTAAAACGATTTGCGACAACCTCAAAAAAGTCATCTCTCGAGACCCTGTCATCTAGTTCTCGGCGAGTAAGAGGGGAACCAACAGCGCGTCGTAATGCTCTTCTTGTCGTTTCGTCATCACGAATGATAATAACCAGCCGCGCGAACTCACTTAGTGAAAAATTCGGTACCCTGTCAGTCAATCCTGCATCAACATCTTGTTCCTGCTGTCCATGATTTTGGGCTTCGCAGACACTTGCTCGAACACGTTCCAATTCCCTGGTCCACCAATCGCGGTCACGCTGCCCAAGATCTCCAAGGAGATCTTTTTCTTCCCTGCACGACTCCACAATTAAAACTGATTTGACCATGTCACGAAACTCTTGCAATGCTCTCTCATCAGAAAACCAACTTTCTAATGAATCACCCATTATGGCCATGTTGCGGGCCTTCAACATAATCCTTGCGATTAATTCGGCCTTCTTCCCTCTTTTAGTGACACAAAAAGCTTTTGCTAAGTTCTGTAGTTCCGTTTTGTTCTTCCTGGCAAGATAGGTGTAAAGATAATCCAATTCCGTATACACGGGGCATGGTTCGGGGCACACTGTCTGTGAATCTGATGACGCATTACCAATAACCGGCGAAGAATGCGGCTCAACGATATAATAAGAGCCGGGATGGCTGTTTTGTTCAATTAATGTGGGATGAGGTTGTTGAGTATGCACGGGGTCTAGAACGGGGACTTGAACGAAGTCGGTATTGTTGGCTGCAATTGGGGTCGTTTGCGGAGACCGTGGTTGCGGCGAAAGGTGTGAAGGTGGGTGGTTGGACAATGACTGCTCTTGAGAGAGCCGTCGTTTTCGGCTTGCAACCCGTGTTGGTGTCTCACGGAGCTCCATGCTAAAATCAGGTAGAAAACGGAGTTACGGGTTTTCACGGAGGAAGATGTGGGGTTTCACGGGAAGGGGGGATGGGGGGTGAGCGAGGGAGATTATAGACTGCATGCAGAGCGAGTTTGCCCTATCTAGAGTGAATTTATGCGATCCTTGTAGGTGCTGAAAGGCAATCGACTATTTGAATTTGAAAGCTTACGATTGCTTTAGATCTAGATGGAGTTGCTTGAAAGGGATCCAATTTCCTAAATAGCCAATAGTTACGCTACACGTTCCGGCACGCCGGCACGCCAGAACGGCTGGTACGGATGTGTAGAAAGACCCTCATCTCCATAAAGGTCTTATTTCTCTTTTCGAGAGCGTCTACTTTCACTCCACTCGGTTTTCTGTCAGTTACCCGAATTGAGAAGCAAAAGGAGCGAACTCAAAAGTCCATTTTCACTTTTGCTTCTCAAGTTGTTCACATTTGTGGGGCGCCCACTGTACAACCAAGCAATGCGGTGTGCACGTCACGGCCGCGCTCTGCGCCACGTCAACCGCGCTCGCTTGCGCTGCAATCATTGCAAAGCAGTCTTTCATCACGCCGAAATTTTGGTGGGCGGCTTCTGCCGCGTGTCTGCCGCGTGCCGCGCGTGGCTGCGCGGTACGTGGCGCGCCCCCCCCCCTTCGCGCAGAGCCGTCGTTGTCGCACGCGCACGCGCTCGAGCTCCGCCGCCGAAACACGTTTCCGCGCCGGCGCCGTCCCGCCCCGACACGGCACGCACATTGTATATAAGAACCCGTTCCAGCTCTTCCTCGCCAACCCTCTCCACTTCCTCCCCACCCCTGCCCACCCCAATATCGTCGTCTTGTTCCCCCGCTACCCAAACTATTGTACCGTTACCACTCGCAATGACCAGCTTTCCTCGCCTTCTCTTGCTCATGCTGCTGCTACACGCTGCCTATGCAGTGCCGCTAACGGGTGAACACCAGTCGCTGCAAACCACCACTTCGGAACCCGCTCGTACATCCCGCGTCGTTCCGCCTTTCTCCTGGTGCCTTTGCCCCACCTTGTTCCCTCTTCGTCTTGATCGACTGCGCGAAAAATCTGCTCCACTTCTTTCGTACGCCCTCAGCAACATTCTTTCTTACGCTCTCAACAACCATCTTCCGGACCCTCTCAGCAACCTTCCCTACCGTCTCATGAAGCTTCTCTCCTATGCTTTCAAGAAGCTTCTCCCGTACGCTCTCAGGAAGCTTACCATATGGGCAATCCGCTCCGACCTGTGGGACACACTGCCCTTCACGGAGTACTTTGCATTAGTCACCTTCTGCATGGAGCTGGATGACCACCAGCTCCTGGATATTATCTTCAATAATGGTGGCTCGTGGCTTACCACTTCTAGACTGCGTCAGTTGCAGATGCGTACACCGCGCTTTGAGCAACTTTATCACGAAAGCAATCCGTATGTGTCGCATTTATTCGGCATTCTCCTTCGTCGCGCCCTATCCGATCAGTATTCCAGCTCTCTGCCTTTCTCTACGCTGGTGGACATGGTGGCGCACCGGCTGGAAGCGGGAAATGTGCAGCTCGCGTATAACTATTTGCACCTTTATTAACGACGTCTGACTAAAGAGCACGATTGGACAAATCATTCTTCACTTTATATTCGAGATGAACGTGGGTTCACTTGTCCATGAGCGCAGAAAGCCCATCATCGCGCTCAGTTTTTTGCTCACCTCCTTGTGCAATTGCTTCGAGCATTAGTCGGTGCATGTTTTCCCTGTACATAAGCCGGAAGACAGCATGGCTCGTATGTATCTTTGTTACAATATAAATAAATACTTCTCTCCTCTCCGTGTACTACTGGATAGCTCGTTGACGCGTACATATATTGCAAGTGCTGATGTCCTGCACAGACACGCCAGCAAGCTGCATGAGGCGGTACTGATTGAGAGCGCTTGCGTGGCAATACCCCACGTCAAAGGCGAAGGAAAACGTATGGCAATCAATTTTGCACTGTGAGCACACACACTGCTTTCTCAAGCTGCCACTTTTCAAGGCCGTTTGTCGCAATGCGGGTCAAGACTCTTGACCCGCATTGCGTCTTGACTCAAGAGTATGGCCCGTAGGCTGCGACACACACTGTCAACTGCGCCGCACCGTTCCAATGCAGCGTCACCTCCGTTGTTTTTTAACAATGCCAACGGCATGAAGGGAAACATGTCAGGCGTTGATACCGTTGTTGTTGTTGTGGCTTCGAGACGAAGATCCACGGAGAGACGGACGCGTTGGACAACGCGTATATCTATGATACGTGTGGTGAGCCTGTTCGTAACGCGCCGTTTTTGAAAAAGTTTGAATCCCATTCATGAGATCAATACTGTAATCTTCCGATCCCCAAGTCGCCCGCGTTCACTACTGTAGCCTTATCATACTGCACCGGGTAGGAAGTTCACTACTGTTGTGAGAAGGCGCAAGACTTTGAATTAGATCAGAAGACAGTGAATTAGAGAGGACTGACTGTAGACGACCGTTTGAAGGCGATGGAGATGGTGCTTATAAGCACAGGCAGAGCTTGGACCATGCCAAGCGAGAGAGAGAGAGGGCAGAGCGGAAAGACACGAAGTAAAGAGAGAGATCAGCAGAGGTACCAGAGAGTCATCCCGGCAATTGTTGCTGAATATCCTGCGCATCCATACCCTGTCACAGTATCCCAACGAATAACGCATTGACATCATGACTGACAATGGCTTTACAGTTATGGGCCCAGGGGGTCCTCCTGTGTCAGAGTCCAATGGTGGCATTCACAGTGCCCCCAAGTTTGAAACGAACAAAACCTTAATGAAAAAGTATCGCGATTTGCTGCGACGATGGATGGAGATGATGAACGGATTTGGCGAGGGGGACAAGAAAGCCGGAGCTCTATGCAAGGGTGCAGGACATTTTCTTTACCTTGCGTGTGACGACACTGCTCAAAAGATGATGAACAACGCAGAGCAAGCCGAAAAGCTCTCAATGCGCTATAACCAAAAAGACCTAAACCGATTGAAACTGATATAGGGCGTAATCGACACCATTGCAAAGGACAGTCTCACTAAAAGTGTGCGCCGAGAAGTGAACTTGCTGAGCAAGATTCACAACTGTCAGAGACAATCAAACTAGACTGTTGCCGCTTTCGTCAGCGGCTTTAATGGACGAGCGGCAAGCTATGCTAACCAAACGTTTCAGCTGAACGACATGACAAGTCGCCAGTTCGCCATACTACTGCTCCAGAATGCTCAATTAACCGCTGACACTATGAATTCACTGATATTCCAGCTAACATCCAGACAGAATGTACGTGTTAACAAGCTGAACTTTTAACTAATGTTGAATGACGATGAAGTTAGTATAATTGAGACCGCTTTAGATAAGACGAACGATCTGGACCTAGAGCTCAAGCAGAAAGTTTGTGAGAAGATTTCAGTAATCAAACAGAAAATTTCCAAAAAAAGTATCGATGAAGTTCCGATGTTTACGCTGGACGAAGCAACACAATCACTATCGCAGGTGGTTGACGGAACAGATAAAATTCGTACCTCAATGCTTGGAAAGCGGAAAGACCATGCTAGGGAAGATTGAGAGGCTTACTTCAAGAAGTTGAAGGAGGAAAACCCGTGTCGTGTTTGTGGAGAACTTGGTCACTGGTGGCGTGATCGCGAGAAGTGTAGGTCGGAATTGAGGTCGAAGTCACGAAATGACTCTATGGCAGAAGATTCAGGGAGAGTAAGAAGAAATCTGACGCACGTAACCCTATACAGACCTCGCTTTTTCGTCAAGGGGATCAGTAAAGCTCTATTCTGATATTAACCCCGTGCTTGATGAGGGAGCACCGACCTCTACTGGAGGTATAGTGGAGGCGACGCTGTTATGCGACGCGCTAGGTATTGAACTACAGTTAGACCCACCTCGAGATACCTACTACCATAGCTGGGGTACAGAGGCTGCGAACCCTAAGCCAGTAGTATGTTCTTGGTATCTCACCATCAATGACGTCAATGGAAAGGCGACAGTCCTACCTTTCGATCTGGTAGAGGGAAGTTCGCCTTTGATTTTAGGCCTGGAACTTAAGAGACACGCGAACACTATTAACCTTAGCACACCGACGATGCTAAGAATTAATAGACCAATGGATGTACAAGAACGAGTGTTCTTCACATATATAGACAAGGACGATGCTGGAGACGACAGATTGCGTCCTGAGATTTTACCACACAGCGCCACCACCGCCCGTTGCCTTATGGGGAACACAGGCAAACGAATTGGTTTGAATGCAGTGAAGAAGGTACACCGGTTTGCACACGCTACGGCGGACGAAATGAAGCGTATCTTTGCTGACAGTAACAACTTAACGGAAGCGATTGCCGAGTCTTGTGACAAGGTATTCAAGTTCTGCGACATTTGTGCGTCTTCAGGACGCCCTGCTACTAAGAAAAAGGTCTCATTGAGTCACGTCAATGAAGCCTTCAACAGTTCGCTGCAGGCTGATTTTGTCACAGTTTACATTAGAGGTGAAAAGTTTGAAGTGTTGAACGTTGTCGACCTTGGAACTAATTACGGTGAGAGATGCATCTTCTCAAAGAGAGACGCCGAAGAGATGAGAAATAAGCTCGAAGCTGAATGGCTATATCACCATGGTGCTCCGGAGTTTTTTAGTGCAGACCCCGAGTTCACTAGACCTGTATTAACGAAGTTTCTGTCAGCGCACAACATTACCGTATAGGTAAAGCCTTCCCGCTCATCCTCGAAGAACGGAAAGGTAGAGCGCAATAATGGGCTGTTCAAGACAGTGCTTGATCGAATATCGAAGGAGACCACGAATGCATCGCCTCATACTTTAGTTGCCAGAGCATCTTTTCTGACGAACATGTTCCATGGGAGCTCTGTGATGAGCGCTTTCCAGCTGGGTAGAGGATACAGCCCTTCTATCCTCGGCATCCCAACCGATCGGGTCCCTCCAGTCTTGCTGGAGGCACAGAAGGAGATGTCTGCTACTAGAGCTCTACAGAAGCTTATGAGATCGAGGTCTAGCCACCTCGTGCCGCACAACACGATTAAGCCTGGATCGCTTATATGGGTGTACTATAATACCTCGAAACAGAATGATCCAGTGCGATGGATCCAAGCGAAAGTCACAGAATCTACGCCTTTCTTTGTTAAGTGCCGGAGATCGAATAGAGGACCTCCTATGACAGTGGCACGCAAACATGTGAGACTGGTGCCTAATGATGCCCTGGCCTGAGAGCTACAAACAGGAGTCCTTGAGGATATGCTTGCAGAAGATCTGCCGAACGCACAGCTCCACACTGAAAGCAGTGCGGAACAAACGGGAGAAGAAAAACAGTTTGATGGGGGACCTGACGGTCTTCAAAACCCACAGAATAACGAGTTGAATCAGATAATGATGGAGGTCTTTGGACCAGAGAGCGATGATGGAATTGCGCCAGAACGCAATGCACACGAATCGAGAAGGTCGTTCTTTTCTAAACCAGTCTGCGGGAACCCTGCATTGGATATAGGAGAGGGGAAGGAAGATGACAGTTTCACTGAAGCTGTATTCGACCTACAATCGGACGAGCAAGAAGTCCTGGGTGACATACAAAATGTCATAGGCAACGGACAAGTTACTAGAAAACGAATGGATTGTGCTCCACAGTGGATTATAGATAAGGCACTGAAGGATGAGATTGACGACGCATGGAGGGATGCTTATATTGAGATACCTGAGAGCGAAGTACCGACTGATGCAAATGTGATTGGATCACATGTGGTGTATAAAGTGAAGAATGAGGAGCACGACCGGAAAAGACTGAAAGCTCGATTATGTCCGCATGGAAATCGCGACCGTGAAAAAGGCAAGATAAGGAACGACGCTGCCAATGCTCAATTTGATACCATACGGCTAATGCTTTCTCTTTCTACACTTTTGTCATTCAAGATCGGTTGTATTGATGTAAAGAGCGCATACCTACAGAGCGGACCGATCACGAGGGAACTATTTGTTCGACCACCGCCTGAGTGGAATGGAGATCGTTCGAAATTGTGGAAGCTTGTGAAACTTTTTTATGGAGTGAGTGAGGCTGGCAGACAATGGGCAAAAACGTTTGAAGAATGGCTACTGCACAAAGCAGAATTTTCTCGAGTATATGGAGTGAGCCAACCTTACCGAAGAAACCACACAGACGGACGCATTAAGCTATTTCTTGCTAAGCTCACTGAGGATCTACTGATGTGTGGGACGACAGAAGCTATGGAGGAATTTTCCGCTTTGGTAACAGGACGATTTGCAGTACGAAAAGCAGTGATTGACGAAGAAATTAAGTTTAACGGATGCACTATCAGACGTACTGTCGAAGGCGATATAACTCTCTGCATGCAAGAATATATGTCCGGGGTTAACAGTGTAAGAATCAGTAAGAGTCGCAGAGTAGCTCCCCAGATGGCGGCCGACAAACATGAAGTTGCGATATACAGGAAGATGGCAGGTGAGCTAATTTGGTTGGGAATGGGAGCCCTCCCGCAAGCATCTCTGTTGGGCTCGCTCATGCAGCAGAAACTAGCACACCTTAGGATATCAGATTTACTGGAGGCTAATAAGGCGCTAACGGATCTCAAGAACTTACGCCCTATGATCAGATTTAAGAAACCTACAGGGCCTGTACAGAAAGCAGAAGTGGTGACTTTCTCCGATGCTGCTTTCAATGTAACGTCGTCACAGCATTATGGACAGACGGGTTTGATTACAGTAATACGTTACAGAACGAAGGAGAATGACGCCACTACATACCACTTGATTGACTGGAATAGTAGCAAACAGCGCAGAGTAAGCCATTCCTCTTATGGTGCCGAGATTCTTGCTTGCACCGATGCCGATGATCGCGGGTTCTTTATCAAGTCAGCGTTGAGATCAATTGCACCGAATGATGACTTTATGCACATACTCATGGTGGATTCGAAAGGTTTATTTGATACGATAACTACTCTGCACGAAGGCAGAGATTACAGGTTGAGGCAAACGGTGCAGCGCATCCGCGACTCTTTTGAATCGAATGAGATAGACGTGCTAAGGTGGATACAAGGCAAATTGAACATAGCAGACGCGTTGACGAAACGTAATCTGAACTCTCATCGTCTGTTGAACCAAATTGCTGTTACTGGAATGCTACAACTACCTTGTCATAGAAGCTTTGAGCTAGAAAGCAGTTCTTGGAAATGAGTCGTTGTGAGATGCTACAACGACTGAGGGGAATGTGAGAAGGCGCAAGACTTTGAATTGGATCAGAAGACAGTGAATTAGAGAGGACTTACTGTAGACGACAGTTGGAAGGCGATGGAGATGAAGCTTATAAGCACAGGCAGAGCTTGGACCATGCCAAGCGAGAGAGAGAGAGGGCAGAGCGGAAAGACACGAAGTAAAGAGAGAGATCAGCGGAGGTACCAGAGAGTCCTCCCGGCAATTGTTGCTGACTATCCAGCGCATCCATACCCTGTCACAGTATCCCCACGACTAACGCATTGACATCATGACTGACGATGGCTTTACAACTGTACGGAACGCTACCAGCGGTCTAGTGTCTATTCGACCGCAGTCTTGACCTCATATGAGGTCAGCCCCGTCGCCCGTCCAAAAAAATTAAAAAATTGCATTTCCAGGATGCGAGAAGACATTTTAAAATTTGAAATTTGAAAAGAGCCTCTAGACCCAACCAAGCTGTAGTTTAAGTAGCAATAAAAACTTCTAGATCACTCGTAACTGTAGCTCAGCGGTTTCAAACCGTTTCAGAGCTAAACAAGGCCGAGTTCAAACCTCGCTTGAGTTTATTAAAACTCTAAAACTCCATTTGGAGCTCGACTACTTCTAGTTGTTAATTTAACTTCAAAACGTGTACAAACGCCCACTTGAACAGCAGTCAGAATAAGGTGACGTTTGCTAAAGCGGTTGTTTCGATTTAAGTTAAATTCTATCTGGCAAGTTTAATAACTCAGATCGAAGTAGTAGAGGGCTAAGGGTGATTGAACTGTCTTTTTCTTTCTGATAGAAATGCTCATTTTAGTACTAAAAACGAAGGTTGACAACCTTGTGTACACTATAGTGGGTCAACTAAAACGTAACACCGTGACAATTGTCTAAATGAAGAGCAAAACAATCTCTACCGGTACCAGTGTGGCACAAATAAACTTCTTTGTTCTTTTCTAAATGGCAGTCAGAACATATAAACTTAGATTTTGTATTTCCTCCACATGAGTTGCAGCGACCTTGGCACAGAGCTTTTGATATGCTTCCGTCGTTCCTTTTCCTTTTCTTTCCTGTTTGCATCAAATGAATTCCAGTTCCAGCAGGTTTTGGGTGCGGGTCAATTGGTTCAACTTCTTTCTTATTTCTTTCAATAAGACTTGTTTGACCCCAAGTGTTCTCGATCAGTTCGTCCGCTAATTCACAACAGAAATTGTGTGGGCTCTTCAACTGGCGGCCACCATTGGCTGCTTTATAAAGACTCCAAGCATCCACGATACAGATAGCCAGTAGGGAGCAATTGACACGAAAAGACCACTCTTTCACCTCGATTTTCTTTTCAAGCTTCAAATCATCTTGACGGGATCGATTATGTCTATCGATCATTGAACATGTTTTATATTATTCCTCACATACTTCAGGAATAGAAACCTCGAGTTCAATCTTTTTGGAAATGTTGCCTTCCCTCCTCCATATTTCCCTCGTTATAGCAGTACCAGGATTAACTGTTCCAGAAGTTGATATAAAGTACCTTCGTTCTCTATCCACCCACATGACTGCCATTAAATCGGTATTACTGATAGTTCCCTTTGATATCATAGACACAAATTCACCTCTGTTCGATAAAGTGATTTCAGAAAGGTGTTTCATCGGATAGCCTCGAGTTGCAGTTTTTATAACTCCAGTAAATCTCATTCCATTTTGTAGAAGAGAATTTGCGGTATGCACACTGGCAAAGAATGAATCTGCACACACTAGTCGCTCAGGTCCAAACCATGGCTGCACCAGCCGTAATAGAACTGCAGTGCCATGTCCATGATCCGAAGAAAACTCTAAAGCAGGCATTTGAGATCCCATATTAAGCTCAATTTTCAACATTATGCCACTTCTTCCACAGCAAACGGTCTTCATTTCCAATCCATTTTCGGGTTTGCGATCCAAGGCTGTATAATGAGGAAGGCCTACATCGATCCAGTCACCTCCTAATCCGTACCAACGTGACATGCTTTCGTCAACACATAGGGCATGAGATGGTGTGACAAATGATAATCGGTGTTGGTTAAATGCTTGCACAAAACCATTTACCAGGCTCCACCGCGCCATACCCTGAACGTCACGATTGTGCGTGCCACCAAAAGAGATACAACTTTTCAGCATCTCAAATCTATTTCGTGACATCGCCCTACCGATTGACGGGGCAGAAAGATAACTTGAAAAATGCTTTGGGCTCTATAACTCTCTTCGATCTGAGAATTCTAATCGCGTAATAAGAATGATTATGCCAAAGAACTTCAGGAGCTTTCCACCAGATGTTTCAGATGCTAAACGATCTCTGAGCTTTGCATTAGTCTTCTCCACAATTGAGTGCAGATATCCAGTAGGGAACATCCACATAAAGTAGTCAATAGCTTCCATACCTTGTGGCACATGACGAGAAGAGATAAAATCTCCGGCTGGACCAATGATCTTCCATTGATGCAATTGCATGGAGCCATTCAACGGCGTACAGATTTTCTCCGTGTTCCATTGTTTTTCATGAGCCGTCACTGATTGGTTCACTGCACCTGAAGATTCGTTTCCATCAGACTGCAAAATTTGCTGAGTTGGAGGGGTTACGTTATCATCAGCAGTTTGAACCGCACCAGCGCTCGGTAACACCTCTGTAACGGCCGCAACTGCTTCGGTTTCTTCGTTGACACCACTGCCGAGCTTGACACTACATAACGGTAGAGTACACTCTTTTTCACGATTGGGTAAACTGAAATTAATAGTGATAAAAGTCATATTACGACCATTGACTGGCTTGGTTTCCACATTTGTCACGGTTCCCTTGACGGTTTTAGATTTCCAAAGTGATCCGAAGTAGCGTTTACAAGCAGATTCGGAGGTGACAAGTCGAGCACGGCTGTGTACAGTTGTTCCTATTACGCGGCGCAGATCTGTTGACGGCGTCATATTGGAGAGATCTTGGTGACGTGACAGGAAAAGTAAACAGCCTACAGGGAAGTGGACGGAGTTGTGATTTACTTCTGCTTGGTCTTCGAAGGGAAGATCGATGTCAGTTGACAAACTAAGTTTTTAAAAATTTTTGGGACTTCTATACAAAGTTACAAGACAATCAATATTGACCTCATATGAGGTCAATGTCGAATAGACACTAGAGGCTAACTTACCAACGGTATTGTACGACGGTACAGTGAGCGAAATCCTTATACGACACCCTACATATTCGTCCGTTGCAGGCACACTCTCCCTCCCTGAGGCTTCAAAGTTTGTGCACCTCACGCCAGTATAAAAGAAAATAAAACGAAATCAGTAAGAGCGCCAAAACTTTAGCAAAAACAAAGATATCCTCTAAAAGGTTACTCAAGGGGTGAAATTCTTATACGACAGGTGGACAACTGTGACACATTACGCACGCTAGAGTGGCGCTAGTACCCAGTTTTCATTCCCTGTGTTTTTAAGACCGACTCACAACGTCTTGTCATACTTTAGACAAGGTTGTAACACGTGTTACGGTCCACCTTGATCCACTCTCACCCAATGGGTCCATCCAAAAATCCCAAGAGTCTTAGATTCCAAGAAGAGAACCCCTTGAGCTCACAAAGACAGTTCCAGCAGGGTTACACGAAAGCCTGTGTAACCGTTTTATGTCCTTTTGATTCATGCAAATATAGCTTCTTTATTCTTCGATTGTCCCAGTCCTGTTCAGGATGCACCACCTGTTTTGCTCAAGATGGGCGTTATTCTTGAACCGTTTTTGCTCCAACAGTATAACCAAATTTTATTACATATAAAAAAGACAAACCTAGCAATTGAAGAACTACTTAATCGGGACGAAGATGAAGACCAAGAGTGTGTCGAAGAGTGTGAATGCAGCAAAGAGGAAAAAAAGGAAAGCAAGAAAAAGGGAAAGAAGAAGGACAATCGTGCAGGCACATCGAATTACACACTCATAGACATCAGCATCCTCCTAGATATCATCGAAGGGTATGAGCCAATTGGTTCAAATGGTTGGAAGAAGGTATTTTGAAAATACAATATATATAGGCGTGAAAACGACCGACCGATTAGAAGGCAGGAAGGATTAAAGAAAAAATACGACCGGCTGTTACACATTCAGAAAAAAACTGGTGATCCATCTTGTCCTACATTAGTGCGTCGGGCAAAGAACATTCAAAAGGAAATATTGTCCACGATAGCCTCAAAGAATTTTGGTAGTAATCTTGATATGAAAGGTGTCTCTGAAGGAAAAAATGGTCCTTGGAACAACACTGTCAAATCAACCTGCATGTGGAGCAATGGCAATCCGATGTCAGCAAAATGAAGTTTCTCATAATGGAGCTCTATCCATTGAGCCCTGACGTGTAAGACTATGAATGTGGACCCCGTTTCGGGTAAAATTGGAAATATGGTTGGGAACGTACCTTGTTAGGTGAATCTGGGATCGAACCTATGAAATAGGTGTACAGTAGGGCCTTGTGGCATATTTGTCCAAATATTTGGCGTCACACCCGCTGGGTAGATACTTTGGCACCCTGACACTGGGTTGTCTACGTGTAGAGCCCTCGTGGGAGTGCGCAGCCCTAGATACAGTAGATAGTATATATGCTCGGGCGATCTCGCCCTGGAGCCACTAAGTAAAACTCACCAGAGTCGTATCTTCTTCCTGAAGTACGTGGTCTTCATCCCGAAGGCCGGGCTATGGTTGTTACTGCCTACGTAGGTTCACGACTTCTCTACGGAGAGTAACCACGACTGGTCTCGGTACAATCACCCCTCAGGGTCCCCAAGGAAGTTCTTTACTACCAGTTTCTGGCTTGTTTCGCTAACTACCCCAGTATCAGGTTGTATTTGTTGTCGTTCACCGAGGTACCGGATCGTTGTTTAGTTCATCGTTTTCCTGGTGCAGGTCTCGTCCGCCTCTGTATAGAGTTATATTTGGACAATCGTGTGTATGTGTCTCGTTCCGCTATCGGCCCTGTCACTGCCGTTGCCACGGGCCGTAGCTTCGCTCGCGTGGTTCTCCGTGGGAGCACTGCACCGTCTTACGGCACCGATCGCTCCACTTCCAGACTCGTTCTCTCGTGACCCGTCGTCGGTTATTCCTCTCTAGGCCCACGCTCTTCTTTACCTCTGCAGGTTATTCCAGTATCGTTTCCGGGTTACACCCGGCTGCCACGTGGCACGCGCACTGGCAGAGGGCTCTACTTCTGAGTTCGCCTTTTTGTGGGAGCAGGACTCGGACACCCTGGTGGATACATACCCTTTTTGGGGTTTGCTCTACACTGCACATGTCCCGGCCCACACTGATCCCAGTTCTCTATCCCGTAAGAGGCCATCACCACAAACGCGTGAGCCTTCTGCTAAAAGAATGGAAATTGACTTGCTCGAGAACCTTCAGCGTATGACACAATCTATGTCGGACCTTGCAACCGCTCAGCTTCAGAGAGAGAAAAGAGAAGAGCTCGGAGAGCAGAATATGAAGCAGTTAATCACTTCTGCACTTGAAAAAGTGCAACAGGAAATGGAGGCAAAGATGCACATTTGCATTCGAAGTACTCTCCGAGAACTGTTTGGTCGCTACCATTCAGCGTCATAATCGTGATCATAGTCCAGCTTGCTATCCTTTCTGAATGGCCGACGACCAGTAACGACTCTTGACTTGCGAAAAGTACCGTAGTACGCAGGCCGTTAGTTCTCGTCGAAGTGCAAAAGTTTGATCGCGCCCTGCTTCCCTCGCCCTCGCACTTCAGCGTGCTTTCTCGGAAATCGGGGGTAGGGATCATCGCAAAGAGGGCGACGGCGAACACGGTAGTCTTGAAGAACGCTGTTGATAGTCTTTTCCGCTTCCTTACTCCGCATGGCACAATCCCCTAGATGGGACTTGAGATCGCTTGCTCCTTCCTTGAGTAGTTGGTCCAGTGCCGATATGGACATGAACTGTAGTTCAGATAGCAGCCACCAGTCGGCGGCCATGAAATCTGGATCGTCCGCAACCTCTTGCGCATAATGAACGGAACGATCGCGAAGCAGGTAGTGAACATGCTGAGCATCGTCCCGCTGACGCTTCTCAATCTTGGGTTTGACAAAGCGCTTCATAAACGAGGCCTGCGCATTCTTCTAACCACGGCGGTTCTTCATTTCCTTCTCCTTCAGTCCATTCCTCTCACTCTGTTTGGCGGCCTCTTTTTCACGCCGTTCTTTCTCGAGCTTCGCTGCTTCGGCAGCCATCCTGCGCTTGCGATCGTTTTCGGTTTGTTGATTAGCCTTCTCTAATTGCAGTTTGAAGCGATCCAGCTGCGCGTCGCTGACATTACGTCCCTTCCCCTCGAGCGCGAGGATAACGCGCACGTGCAGCTCGATGCGAGATTTGAAGCGACGCATGGCGCGCCGGGTCTTGACGAGCTGCTTGACAAACGCCAACGGCAGATGAGTAATCTCAGCCTCAAACACTCGCACGCGCACTCGTTCTACGACGGGGTGCGAGTTCATGTGCTGCGGTGGGGTGAGAGGCGGCGTCAAAAACAGTGAGCTGTCAGGTGTGGCCATGAGCGCGTCGGAAATTTACGACAGATGAGTTCCAGACACGCCGTATTTGACAAAGTGACCAGCCACATTGGATCGGAAAGCTGGAACATATGACTTGTCCGACGCATGCTTTGCTACCAACGAGTTGACCACAGAGCCGAGAACACCCTGTAGCTCGTCAGCAACGACACGCACGATCTGCGTCGCATCGGGTGGCATGCCGTCAGACGGGTAACGAAGATTTAACGAGAAGCGCGTAGCCTCTTCAACGGTGTTGTGCAGTCGTTGGTAGTAATGTATCAACGTAGGCTCGCGTGCACGCGGCACAATACGACTGCGACAGAACGGTTTCGCAGTCTGTGCGAGCTGCACGCCGTGCTGTGCGGGCTCTACGGCGACTGCCGAGGGCTGACACGACACGCGCTGTTGAGCCAGCGCCGACGGCTGAGATGACATGCGCTGTGAAGCAACAGCGGAGGGCAGGGATGAAACACGCTGTGGAGCAACAGGCGACGACTGAGACGCCAGGCGATGTGGAGCAACAGCCGACGATGACTGAGACGCCATGCGCATTTGAGCCACAGCCGAAGGCAAAGACGGCACTTCCTGTCGAGCAGCAGCAGAAGGCCGCGCCGACGCGCCAACAGGCCCGAGATCGCGACGCACACTCACAGGCGCCGTCTGCAGCTGCACATGCGTGCGCGCGGGCATGTAAATGGCAAAAGTGGCCGCAAAAGGCGCGAAAGCGCGCGACGGCGCGGGTTGAAGCGGCGACGCCGCCACGCCAGCGGCTGGCGGCAACAAGGCCGGTGGCGGCGGTGGCGGCGCGTACGGCAACGAAGTGCGTGGCGGCAACTGTGGCGGACGGAAGGGGCGGGGCGGGCGGTGACGGCGAGGCGAGCGGCGACGATGGGCGCGGGTGTGTGGCGACGGCGTGGCGCACACGGACGATGAGGCTGCACTGGGGACGAGGCGCGACCGGTCGATGCGCAGCAGAATTGCGCCCGCGGGTTTTGCGCGCTGCGTGGTGATGTTTCGCTTGGGGGCAGTGTTTTTCGCCCCGAATAGCGCACGACGCAGCGCGTACAAACGTGTGGAGGCTTGCGCGGCGCGGCTGCGTGGGGCGTGTCCGTGAAGAAGGACGGTGTGAATCATCAACAAGGGAAGAAAAGTTAACAAGGCGCGGTTGGGACACGTGACGCGCGTCCCAACCGCGCAGCCCAGCCGCGCACCCGGCGCAGCGAACGCATGGCGTCCAATTCAGCGCCTTATTCTCCCGTTGTCGCACCGCGCGCGATGCCGTCCACGCACAAGCCCCAGCACATCGGGCACTCCCTGCTCAAGGACCTGGACACGGGCACGCGCAGCTTCGTCACGGACCACGACTGGGTGGAGAAGAGCACCGTGCCGCCTCTGGTGGTGTCCGCCAAGCCGGCGTCCGTCATGCAGCCGTTGCCGCCCAGCGTGGCGCAGAGCGGCGGGCGAGCCCGCGCCGCTCAGACCGAGGTCGGCTTTGCAGGAAGGCGCGCTCGGATGAGCCGCAGCGCATGTATATTACGCTGCAACCGGCCGACCATGTGCGCGTTGTGGTGCATCAGAAGAGGAATAGGGATCGGCGCTTTGGTACTGTGTATCGGTGGCAGCGCGTTGCGGCGCACCATGGCGCGATTCGCGTGATTGAGTTTAACAAGTTGGGCACGTATCTGGCGCCTGCCGGACAGGATGCGTTGATAAAGCTGTGGGATGTGGATTGCTACTTGCAGGATGCGCGTGGCACTGGCGTGAATGGTACGCATTCAGCGTACATGTACTTTAGAAGCGGCGCGCCGGCTGCTGTGTTCAAGGGACATAGTTCGGATATCACCGCGTTGAGCTGGAGCAAGAACCACTTTTTGCTGTCGGCTAGCATGGAAAAGACCATCCGTCTGTGGCACCACAACTCAAAGGCGTGTCTTCGACGCTTTTTGCACTATGACTTTGTCACGAATAGTTGAATGTGCTGAAAAGCATTGTATCACTCTGCGTTTCTTCCACGGTCGTGCAGGTACAGTTGGGCGTGTTGGACGCCCGCAGCATCTGGATAATTTTGGTACATCGCCACCGCGCACGGTAAACAAGTATCTGAGGGTGAGCATCCAAGGAGAGGTGATGGAACAGGACTTTGGTTTACCGTCGTTGGCTTGGAATACTTCAGAGGTTTATACCACTGGATGTTGGAGGAGGATCTCAAAGACCCTGTGCCGGTGAAGAAGAAGTATCGCGATGTACTGGATTATGATGTCTCAGATATCTTGTGCCAAGGAGCGTGAGATTTTTCACTGCGATGATCGTTTCGTTCAGTATTTTTGCTCAGCGACATCTGAACAAGAGCTTGGGATACTCAAACTTGGTTCGAGACCGCAAGAACGTAAGAAGGGTGGTGTTCAAGGGTTGCGCGCCATTCCATCGGTGTTTGCATGGACTCAGACGAGACTGCACTTACCTGTATGGTAGGGACTTGGCTCTGCGCTTCAGGCTGGGATGAAAGTGATGAACCTCGCCGATTTACTTCGAGACATGTATGAGAAACGGCCATTTTTCAGGTCGTTCTTTGATCTCATTGAAATGCTTTTGGCAAAGTCCGCACCCGTGAGTGAGCTGCACACATTGCCCTCCGCCGCCACGTCCAAGCGGCATGGTACCACCTGCACCACACCAGCCCACAAATGGTATATGAAATGAAGCACGAGGTGCCAAGACCAATTTACATGTGGTCTGGGTCTTGTTTCTCGCTATACACAGATGCAATTTGGCTATGACCCGTGGTGCGGGTGCGGTAATTAACAAGATGACAAGCCAAATACAGCAAGCGACCACGTTTGTGATGGTTCGAAGGCAGAACTCTAGTCAACCGCCGGAACGGAGCTTTCAACCCACGAACACCCCACTCCGCGCATTCTCGCTCACTGGGGTATATTCGCTGGAGTACCAGGTCAATTGCCGCACATCCCGTTGATATGGACAGATTTCTTCGTTCGTTTAACTTCCGAGCTCGTACAACCTTTCCCGCCGTGATTCGAGTGTCGTTCACGAACACCGAGTCTCCCAATATTGCATATCTCGCCGGCGTGTTGCAGTCAGGAATTAGCTTGGGCCAGTATAATCCAGATATGTATGCCAGTTTATTATCATGGTAACTCCCAGGATAATTCAAAGCTGCATGTATGACTTCACCCTGGAAGTTCCAGACTAACAGATTGGTTGCCTCAACCCGTTGCGTCATTGCGTTGTAGAATGCGTTTTGCGTGTCGGGATCGCCAAAGTTTGGTACATCCAGTCGAACGCCGTCACTTACACCAAACCATCCGCGGAGCGCATATCCATGGATTCTATTCTTCTCCAATAATGCACAAGATTCTCTCATTTCTGGTTCTGTCGGCCATTTTATTCCGAATTGTGGATGTGAAGTGTCTTGCGTTAAATTCCAAAGAAATTCAACGTCGTAATCGAGACACTCGGATAGGGAAGAGGGAGTGATTCCAAATATGGGGCACAGAGAATATTCTGCATCTCCGGTCTTCATATACCATAGGGCAAGGCCCAACAAATCTTCAGTATTTAGTATTGCTTTTCTTCCCCATGTGGTGGTTGATGTTCGAAAGGGAGAACCATATCTTGTGGTTGAACGTTGTGCCGAAAACCAAGGGAGAAGATCACCGAAGAAGGCTGCTTTGTTGAAATTTGTTGCAACAATATAGTCTGCATCTGTTCCACACAGAAACAGACGGCGCCATGGTGTTGTGTGCAAGTGCGGGCGTACAATGCTAGAGCGCAGGAACTTTGGGCTTATTGTCTTTCTTCGTTTACGTCTTGTATGTTTGCGGCGCTTGTTTTGACGATGACGGATAAGAAGAAGCAAGAGAATACAGGCGGCCTCGAGCAGAAGAAGAGAATTTCGTTTTGAGCGTGGCATGAGAGAAAGTTGTCTTGTGAGAGCAGGAGCGAAAGCTTGTTCATATGCTTGCATGTTGTTATGCGTTTGGGAAATAAAGAAGCGATTTACTTACACGAAAGCAGCTTGTTGACAGGACTTGGCGTCTGTACGGGGTGCTGCTGACCCCGTCTATGTAGTACATTGAGACCTCAATGGGTTGGTGCCACGTGGGCCTACTGGTGCGCCTTGCTGGCTGCACTGTACCCAATTGGTATTCTGTATTTTATAATTTCTATTTCTAATTTATAGTCTAGGATAGTTTAGCATTGCTGGCCCATGACAGTAGGTCATGGGCACAGCCGATGACGTCATGCCCGCATGGGAGATCGGCGTCGGTGCACCTTGTATATATTGTGGTGCACCTCGCCTTCCCCCTCGGGTATTGTAAAGTCAGGCACCACTAGGGCAGTAACTATACCATCTTGGTCACTTGCTACTCTATTACTATTCAGGTTTTACCGCGCGTCGACGTCTACTACCGTACACCTACATGGTCTAGACTAGTTGCCCCGCCGTTTGCCCCTGCGGTTTCAGGTGCCCTACTACCATATTGGTTGTGTGTTTTCCCCCTTTAGGTTGAGCCCTCGCGCGCTCCCTCTACCAGGCGGACTCCACACCTTATCGGTATTTGTACGACAGTCTAGACGCCAAGTTTTCGGTAACAAGACCTTTTACGTGCACGCTTTTGATTTGATTGTCAAATTGGCGACTGGGACTCTTGGGATTCTCGGATGGACCCAATACAGTCCACCAGCTCTTCCACCGACAGACACGGCCTTGCATCCGCGTACACACGCCTCGGCAGCAAGCCCCAAAGGTTTTCAATGGGGTTCAAATCTGGGCTACCGGCAGCCGAGTCCATAACTTCGATATTTTTTGACGTAAACCAGTCTATAGTAAACTTAGAGGTATGAATTGCAGCATTATCTTGTTGAAAAACTCAAGTCCCTACGTAGGTTTTCGCCACATACGGCTGCAAATAGTTCTAAAGTGTCTTCACGTACTTTTTAGAATGCTGATAACGATGTAAGACTGCTAATATTCCTACACAAGTTTCTTAAACACATCCCCAAACCATGACGCCACCTCTTTTATTTTGTCTTTTAGACATAATCCTCTTTTCTCTTTGCATATTGTGCCAATAGTAGGCAAACCCGTCCCGGCCATCCAAGTTAAATTTTTCTCATCAGAAAAAACATCACCTTCTAAATCTACAGGTGTTTATGCATGCCTTCGTTTTGTCTAATTTAGGTGATGTAGTTTGTGATGATACTGCAGTAGTAAGGTTTTTCAATCTTCGTAATTTTTAGGTGCGGCGTCTGCCAAAAAAATTTGCTGCCTACAGTGCTTAGATATCGGCAACTGAATAGCAGTCTTGAACCGCGATGCGGATTGGTGACATTTTGCTGTTTTTTTAACCAGTTGACGGCGTGCTGTAACCGACAGCTTTTTTTTTTTGCAGGCGTTTTTCTCTTCCCATATTTGGCAGGGTTCTTCAAATAGCGAGATATGACATCTCTGCGGCGTCCAATGTGTCTCGAAATTGCTGCTACAATGCCAACGGCATGAAGGGAAGCATGTCAGGCGTTGATACCGTTGTTGTTGTTGTGGCTTCGAGACGAAGATCCACGGAGAGATGGACGCGTTGGACAACGCGTATATCTATGATACGTGTGGTGAGCCTGTTCGTAACGCGCCGTTTTTGAAAAAGTTTGAATCCCATTCATTCATGAGATCAATACTGTAATCTTCCGATCCCCAAGTCGCCCGCGTTCACTACTGTAGCCTTATCATACTGCACCGGGTAGGAAGTTCACTACTGTACGGAACGCTACCAGCGGTCTAGGAGGCTAACTTACCAACGGTAGTGTACGACGGTACATTGGGTAGAACACACCTTCGTATCGGCATCTCGGCCCTCATGTCCGACGATGATCTCGATGCGCATCCACGCCGATCTACCTCGCGGTCATGGCTTCGGAAGCGCCACGCGCGCGCACAATGTCTTGTCGGCACCGCTCGCAAGAACGTGATGGGTCGCAAGAGCGTGATGCACATCGCGAAATGATCGCACCGGCACAGCTGTCGCTCACAAGTCCCGATTCATGGATCGTACTCACTTCCCGCATCGTGGCCAAGGGAGAGAGAGAATGTGCTACCCGTCATTCCATCAGCTACATATGAGAAGCTCGCATCAACCCTGCTCGTGAGCGTTCTCATCTTGATGTCTTACCAACGCACAGGAAAGCTGGATGCTGCATACCGCAGCGGACTGGCCCACGGTAGAGCGCATCCTCAAGGCCACCAAAATTCGCACGCTCATACCTTCATCACACAACCCTTCACAACCGTACGCAGTGTGGCCCTGTCCTTACCGGCACTACACCATTTGCACTCGTTGACACAGCACGGCCTTAACTCAGCATGTCTTCAGACCAGATGCATATGTGCGTTACTCTCGCATGATTGCGCTATGATGTGGCAAGTATCAATTTGGTGCCTCGAACGTAGTGATATGCATGCACATGCGTAATCGAGAAGCCCGACCGCGCATGATCGATACACGAGATAGATACACGAGATCGATACACGAGATCGATAAACGAGATCGATACATCTGCATGTGCACTTGCCTCATTTTGTAACCAAGAGAACACACCCGCGATCACAATCTCACGCAGTTTTTGCGAAGGTATATGAAGCGAAGCATGGATTCTGCACGGATTCACTTGATTGTGAAAGGTTGTGCAAGTATATCAGCATGATGACGCATTGCATTATTCGTCAGCGCGGTACGCTTCATCTTGTGCCACCTGCTCGGTGGCTCTCGTGTTCGCCGTCCATACCTTGGCAGCGATGAGACATGAATTCCCTGCGTTGGTTTTATCATTGGCGCCGCATGGGCACAGATTCGCCGCGTAAGTCATGAAGTAATGTTATTCACTTTGAGCGACCCCCCAAGTCGGGCTAATAATAACTTACTGTCTCTACATCATCATCATGCATGATGTATTTGCTATCTATGTACATCGGCCAAATAGGGCCGTTTCGTCAATTGTTTCGGCTGCCAGAGGGCAAAATCGTTCTTAACAGCCGCCCAGCAGTTTGTCTGCTCCCAATAATATCGCGAATCATGTTTGTGGTCGAACGAGAACTTTCAACTTGTGCATGATTTGTTGAGTTTCCACACCCCGACAGAAAGCAGAGACCAGAAGCCTTCGAAACCCAACGTCTCGTCTGCAATGCGGAATGAGGTACATATTGTTATGCTCCGGCTTAATGCTGGCTTGTCAATGTGCTGAATCGAAATGCAGGATGGCGTTGAGAAGCTGCGTCTCACCGGTTTGCATGCAGTGTATGGCCGCATCCACTCGCTCCGAAAAGGGCAGGGAGCTGGAATAGTTTTCTCTCACCCCGTGACGGACCAGAGCGCTGAAGGTGTGTTTTACCAATGGGTTACCAGCATCATGAAGATCCTGAAAGTGTGGCATACGTGTGTGCAGGTGTCGCAGCCGGGATGTGGTGTACAAGGAGCTACCGACATTGAACATGATGTCCAACATTTGCTCGTCGCCGAGTTGTACACAGAAGCTTACGAGTTCCAGATATTGGTCGAACGGGAGACTGGCCCAGAGATCGGAGCTGATGGCCATGCGCGTAAGTCGCTTGAGAGTGTACGACAAGAGCGGGGCGGATGCATCTGGAAGATGATGAAACAGTTGACAGCACAGGGTCATTCGGAGCCTGGATGAAGAGCTACGAGTCAGGTTGGAGGCGTAGACGGAGATGAGAAGACCGACAGCGCCACCGCCC
Source organism: Gracilaria gracilis (assembly GCA_030374805.1). NCBI lineage: Eukaryota > Rhodophyta > Florideophyceae > Gracilariales > Gracilariaceae > Gracilaria > Gracilaria gracilis. Next base: position 16,033 of record JARGSG010000213.1, on the reverse strand, counting down.
ATGTCGACATTGTGCTGAATGATTGCAAACACCGCGAGAGCCAGGCCGGTGAGGCAAGAGGCGTAAAACATGACGATGAGGATGACCAGTTTTGCTTTGGGAAGGAAGGTGTTGTGCGGGCGAGGGTTGGCATAGAGATCCAACAGGTCGATGACGAATCGACAGATGACGGGGAAGAGCATGCAGACGATGAAAGCGACGACTGCTGATGGTGGTACAACTCGAGCGCTTGGGTCAGTGGATGAAGCTCCTGTGCGGGTGCACCAACGCTGAGACGGAGGTGGTACTGCGTCGACGGCGAGCAGCAAGACGACAGAGGCTAGCTGAAGCGAAGCTTCCATGACTGAACCAAATGACTATGATGTGGTGAGAGGGCTTGCAAAGACGGGTTGTGTGTTGCGGTTGGCGTGAAATCGTTGAGGCTTTTCACGCGAGGCGGAAGGTAAAAAGGGCGCGACCTCACCCCCAGCCACAGGAAAATCGTCGAGCGAACACGCGAGCCAAGTTAGATTTCTCGGCGTTTTGCACACGTCACACACTGCTGAGCTGCTCGAACTTCATCACGAACACCTCGTGTCTCCATCTGATCTACCGCGTGTGCCATGCGCGTGGACCCCTTCTCGCTGCGATGCGGGAGGCGTGTTCGCAAACGCCTTGTCGGCCTTATATAAAGTTACACACTTTCTATTGGCTTCGAGCGGCTGCGCGCTGGCGATAGGGCTTTCAATTGTAAGTTGAGCGAACGCCAACGACAAGTTTTTGATTTGCAATTAATGGCGCTTTCCGTGTACGTGTAATCATCGTGCGCAGTAGGCGTGTAATTAACTTACTGTTGTATTGGAAAACTATATACATTAAATGTATACAGTTTTTGAATATATAAAATAAAAGACTTTATGCTACGATTCTGCTCAATGGCCGGTGGGGATGTAGCACAGACCGCGTCCTATCCCACGCGCAGTGGGCTGCATGCGCAGTGGGCGGCACGCGCAGTGGGCGGCGCGGAGCGTAACGTCACTTGTGCTCGCGGTGCAGAAACATATCTTTTCCTTCGAAAAAAAAGCGTGGTCAACCGTTGACCGTCAACGTGAGTCAAAATGGGCTCATTGTCACTCGAGCGCTCTCATTGGCCACCTTGGCCTGCCTGCTCACCTTCATCTTATGCTAACCAGTGGGAAAAAGTCTTAACGGTGGGGAATGACGCGTGCAAGAGAACTCGCTGAACAGAGCTGTATTGCTGCCGACTGCCATCCAAAGGTCGTGATGGCTTTCCTAATTCCCGTACCTTCCAGAACAGTGGTATCTACGGCCTGTTTGAAACACGTCCGAGCCTGCAATTGTCGCTGGGAACGGTAATGAAGTTCAAGGGGGAAAGCACCATTGGCGTTTTCGTGCTCGAAATTTTAACACGCGCAAGACGCGTGCATGCGCGGCGCATGCGCCTTCTTCTGGGATGTCTGTGACATTGTCTGCGTGCAGTACGTGTTGCCGCCAGTCGCCGTCGCCGCCGACGAGCGACGCTTTGTCTACACTACGCTCCGTCGCACGCGCAAGCCGTCTGCCACGGAACGTAAAACAGTCGATGCACGGAAAGATGGACGAGTTGAGAGTCCAACTTGAAGAACGCGTGTAAGTTACCAACGGTATCTACGTGTACCGTGTACACGTACTTGTACTTATCCACGTGTCGTGATTTCGTAACGCTCCGTTTTTGAAAAAGTTTGAATCCCATTCATGAGATCAGTGATCCCCCCGATCCCAAAAGTAGTGCACGTCCACCACGCGGCTCGGCCTCATCATGTCCGACGATGAGCTCGGTTCGCATCCCCGCGCCTCTACCACCGTGAACCAGCAAAATCAAAAACTTTGCCCTAGAGCGCTGCGTGACCGCGAAACGCGCAAAGTTTTTGTCAGTCACAATGCCCTGTCTCGCTTTTGAAGCCCATTTTCAGGGGTTTTCACTTTTCATGGAGAATAAATACACGTAGTATAGCTGTGATGTAACCATGGAAACCTTTCAGCCTCGGCGCTCCAGACATACGTAAGTTTCGCCACTTGCATGTCTGTTTCTAAGTGAACATATATAAAAAACCCAAATGTCAAGGTTCAGGCTCCTTACAGACCGCACAGCAGAACAAGCTCACCATCTACGCTCCCCACTGCCAAGCGAGTGGTGTTGGCAAGCTGTGGCTTTGAATTCGGCGCTCGTACAAAGCCGCTACGTGTACCGGCCTTTAACCTTTAACCTTCTGGAGCAAACTATCGCTATACTCTCCAGCCTCTGTCGCTCTTCCTTCTGTACCCCATCGGTACAAGACTTCAACGAGTGTGCTTTTGAGTCTCTGTCTCCCTCCCTCCCCATACGCCGATTGTTTACTGCACCACATTAGTCCGAGAGTTGTACACGTCGGTTTTCGTTTCCGCCTTTTGCCTGCTTTGCACCTAGACCATTGTCCGGCCTTTGGTACCCAAATCGCACCACGTCTCGGCGCACGCAAACAATGCAAGCAAACGAATCTTCCTTGGTGCCCTCAGAGCCACCAGGGCAACAAAATATCAGTCATATTAATCCGCTCCCGGCTGGTGCAAATGCGGCAGCAGCAACCCCCGAAACGGATGAGTCTCCATCCAGCAACCTACAGTCTGCACCAGCGATTTCAATGCGCAAGCGTGGTCGCAAAAAAAAATGGTTCATGGAAGAACTATTTACATTCCAACTATTGGTAGACTCCGAAAGGGATAAGGCTTGCTTGTCATGTAGGGGATGCAAAAAGAAGTTTGTTTCAATAACTCCGAACGCGACGCTGCTAGGCCAGCATTTGCTCAGGTGCGAATTCACCACCCCTGAAGCAAAGCGAAGGCTACTCCTCGAACCGGCGCTCCAACGCTACTACCGGGAGAAGCTGGGGAGTAACGCGGAGTGCTTCGGAAACCCTCTAACCCCGTTGCACCCCGCGAAGAAGAAGCGTGTTTCACGCGTTGGTTCCTCGGCGAGTACTGCAAGGCATGGTGCTTCGAATTCGAAAGAAAGAATTTCAATCGTCGGGGAATCAAATGCGACTGTGCAAGATAGTCTGGACTCTTATCAAAAACGTACGGAGCTTGTCAATCTGGTAACAAGATTTGTTGTTAATCACATGCTCCCCTTCTCTCTATTAAGCCGAAAAGAAGGGTTTGATGAGTTCTTTCAAATTTGTCGCTTACTGAACCCTACATTAGCGTTGGAAGTACCCACTGTGTCGCAAATGTCCGAGAAGCACATAGAATCATACTACCGAACAATGCTTGATGGTGTCAAGGATGCTCTTCGTTTCGGTCTTCTTCATGCTTTTGGTACCCTCATCTTCGATGGTTGGACAGATATAAATAATGAAACTGTCGTAAATGTCCTTCTTTCAATTACCGGGACAGAAAAATCTAGACGAACATTCCTACTCAGATCAATTTACTCTGGTTCTGAGAGCTGCACGTCGGAATTCTATGCCCGTATTGTTGCTGAGGCGATGGAGGGCTTCGGTGGCATGGATAGGATATGTGGTGTAGTCAGTGACAATACGAGCTCTTGTGTCAAAGCCAAACGTATTCTCGCAGAAAGGTTTGATCATTTGACTCCGTGTCAAGATCAAACACATCTTGCCAACCTGCTTATGCAAGACATTGGTCGCCTTCCGTGGATAACTGAAGTATTGACGACTGTCGCCGATGCAGTCACAGAACTGCGAAACCACCCCAAACTTTACTCTCGATTCAAAACTTTGAAGGACAAACATAATGCTATGCTAATGAATGCCGGGTACAGCCCAAAAACCCGGGATTACGACATCTATGGACGAACAAAGGTCTCAAGGTACGCGATTCTGCCGACCAGGATGGCCCCTACACGGTTTGCTTCCTCTGAATCTATGCTTTCTTCCTTCATCAGAGCGAAGGAGGTCCTCAGGAAGCTTGTGGAATGCGAATGTTTTCATTCCACATTATGGGGTCCTCGAATGAGAGAGAAACGTTCATTATTTGAGTCCACTGTTACTAATGATGCTCTGTTTGTGAAGTGTGCTGACATTTATTACATTCTCCGCCCGCTGCGCCAGTACCTCCGAATATTTGACGATGAGTCATCTGTCGTGTCAGAGGTGTACATGGCTACACGGGAGCTTGAGCAGAAGCTTTCTGATCTACCAGTAACTGGTTTTTTTACTGTCGTTCGGAAGCAAGAGGTGCTGAAGCTCTTCAAGGAGCGTGAACAAGGTTCGTCTAGAAGACGGTCCTTGCTATGCTCCATGCATTATGTCAGCTATTTATTGGACGTGCGCAGCTACAGGGAAGATTTAAATGACTTCCGGGAGCACATTATTACTCACTTGCGTAAGTTTGCGTGCTCAGCTGTGTTCCCTACTGCAGAAAAGCAAACTACTGTTCACGGCGTCGATAGGGCTGTTAGAAGGATTTATCAAGAATTCTCGTGTTTAAGGTTGAAGTGGCAGTCGCTTTCAGAGAACCAGAATGGGAGCGAGCTGTTTTTTCTGTACGCAAACACGCCGATTGTTTACTGGATTCACTACAAACCGAAGTCGTCCCTGCTCAGAGAGTTTGCGCTTCGCATGCTTTGTGTAAGTCCTTCTTCTTCCAGCGTTGAGCGAAGTTTTAGCATGCAGGCGAAAATCCGGACGAAAACCAGAAACCGCCTCCTGCTTGGGAAAGTTCAGAAGATGATCTTCTGTTCTTTCAATCGTCTTTTATTTATTCCTCAGCAGGAAAAGAAAGTGGAAGATCGGGAGTACAGTTTCCTAAATCGCGCTGAACAAGAAGTTTCTAGTGATGCAAATCATGCTCCAACTAGTTTAGGAGCCTCGTTCTTGGATCTCAACGATGATGGCGATGCCGAAGCAGACGCAGAGGAACCAGCGGAAGAGTATGACTGGGAAGATATACTGGCTGCCCAGGAAGAGATGCCGTCAATCGACGAGATGACGGTTGTGACCGAAGTGTAGTGTTTTCGGTGAAGGTCACGTTATGGAACCACACCGTCTAAGCATGACTCATAATCTTGTCTTGGCATATGGTTCGTTTCATTCATCTTGTCGTCAAGAAATGGGGTTCAAATGAAGTCAACCGCTGCTTGTGCTGTTTACTAACTTTGAACATGTAACTTAACATTGTTATGCTCGAATGGATGCATCAAAGGACTATATCGCAAAATGGTTTGTGTTCTCCTTCCACAAAAGAATTCTACGGCAGGAAATCAAGAGATGTCCATTTTCTAACTCCTTCCTCCAATCTAAGTTCCATAGCAAGTTTATCGGCCAAGACGCGCGACAGAACAAGAACTGAGACAGTTTCATTCATCTGAGTACATCAACTTCCTTTCGCGCGTTACGCCTGACAATCGTCGTCAGTTCAGAAAAGAACTTTCTCGGTTCAATGTGGGTAAGAACGAGAACTGCCCTTTGTTTGATGGCCTTTTTGAGTTTTGTCAGTTGTATACTGGTGGAAGCATTGACCGGGCTCGAAAACTTATTAGTGGCACGTCGGACATCGTCATTAATTGGCCAGGAGGTCTGCATCATGCGAAGAAGTTCGAAGCTTCTGGGTTTTGTTACACTAATGACATTGTCTTGGCCATTCTCGAGCTGTTCAAGTACTTTCCTCGGGTACTGTATATTGATATTGACCTTCACCATGGCGATGGAGTTGAGGAGGCATTTTATGTCACTGATCGGGTTATGACTGTCTCCTTTCACAAATACGGGGACAATTTCTTCCCCTGGCACCGGCTCAGTTTGGGACAAAGGGTTTGGGAACAGAGAATACTACGCCGTAAACTTTCCGCTAAAGAACGGCATGAATGACCAGAGTTACGAGAATGCTTTCAGGCTAGTTGTTCGGAAAGTCATTGAATTGTTCCGCCCATCAGCAATTGTCTTGCAGTGTGGAGTGGATGGGCTGGCGAACGATTCCTTGGGATCTTTCAACATGACTATCAAGGGGCATGCGAACTGCCGTACAGTTTGTGAAAGACTTCAATATTCCAACCTTGTTGTTGGGTGGTGGGGGGCTACAATATGTGCAACGTAGCTCGCTGTTGGGTATATGAAAGTGGTGTTCTCCTCAGCACAGTTCCGGATGACCGCATCCCGTATAATGACTATTGGGAGTACTTTGCCCCCGACCACAAGCTGCACTTCTCGGCCGATAAAGCTGTCAAAAACCATAATACACCACGCTACGTTGGGAAAAGTCACCGAGAAAATCATGGAGAACTTGAGATGCTTGAACGCAGCGCCTTCTGTTCAAATGCAAGAAATTCCATCTGTACTCTACTGTTCTGATGGCGAAGATGATCTTGATCCTGATAGAAGAAACGCTGTAGATAAGAAACAGATGGATGAGGAGTTTTATGATGATGAGTACGACTTCGGAATGGATTGCAGCTGATGTAATGTTTTCATTGCATTATCATATCAGGTTTATGGACAGTATTCAGATTTCTGCTTCCTGTACAAACAGAAAGGATTTGCAAAACTCGTAGTTCTCTAGTTGGGCTGCTCTGATTCCATATATTCAAAGCCCCCCATTCCAATTGATCTGCTGAACGAATATCTCCTGCCCATGGTAACTAGTTGAAATCGATGAACCACTGCCGTGATATAGTGTCTACGGCCCATGGTTACATCTCAGCAAAGATGAACTCTAAGATGTGGCGACCTGTGGCAGAGATGTCGTTCAATTCCGATACATACTCTCTTTACTAGGGTAATTTAATTTATACAATGAAGCACACATCACCTGACATCCTCCTCAGCACTTTCTTCCATTTCTTGCCAATCGCCTTTTGAATGGTTGGTGCAACGCTTGGAAGAGCCTGGCTACTTTCCGCTCACCAATCCCAGGACATTGCTTCAGTTCTTCTCTTGATGCCGCAGCAATATCACGAAAAGTCCCGAACGTATATACAAGAGTGCTAACATCTGTGCGGTCGACTCCTCTAACAGAACTCAGAGCAGTATGAAGTCGGGACGGATAATCATCGGCAACACGCTCTTGAATCAGTTCCGCTCCCTTACCTTCATAACTTCGAAATGTTTCCAAATAACGCGCGGCTTCGCGCTGACAACCGGCGCAAATGAGCGTCATTTGATTGATGAGACACATCTTGGTCAATTCATGAAGACAGGTGCGGTGATTGGCTATATCAACAAGAACAAGCAGAAATACGCAGTTTGAAGTGTGTACCCAAGGGTACGAACCCGTTTATATATATATCTCAGGATGCAGCTTATGGAACTGCAGCGACAGATAGAGGGCACATGTTGTTGGACCGCACACAAAATCTGCAGGTATTGCTACTGTTCGGTTCTTTTCGTACGTGACGGATGTAGCGTACCATTGGATTGGCTAGCTGTTTTGGAATGTACGAGAAGAGCGACTTTTGAACGTGCATGCGCTAGAGCGGCGGCGATGTGCGAGGAATTTCCTTCTGATCGCGGACGCTTGTGAGGTTTGTTCAGAGCGACTGAGACGTGTTGGTACCGAACTTTCGTTAGCTGCATGCGGTAATGAACGCTTCGCGTTTTCCTCCTCAGACATTTTGCGATTGAGGCGTGAGGAAGCCGTTGGTCCGTTGAACTAAGAGGCTAACTCAAGATGGCGCAGATGCGTGAGTAGGTTCTGTCAATGTGAAGTGCCCTGGTAATCGCGGACTGTTTCACCCTTACGAGGAACGGGGATTGACAACTGTTGATACGAGTGCGTGTAATCCTGTGTCAGATAACATCCAGGCGTACATCGCTAACTTGCCCTTGGAGCTGCTCTTCAGCATAAGGGAGATAGATACAGCTCGTTCATGAATGGAAATAGGATGCGTTGCCACGGTTCGACAAGCTTCTAATATTTTCGCTCTCTCTCGTGCCACCCCAAGAAAACATGGGTTGCGATTCGCAATTCGTGAATTATCGTGCCATGCCAACTTACATCTGTGAAACACCCAGGTGTTCACCTGCACGGTCATGAGCGCAAGCCTACTATTTAAAGAACGATGAGGCACAGAACCGTGTTCCAAACTATATATAAGGTTACGTCGCACATCAGCTTTCCGCACCCGTCATCAGGAAATTTGCTCCCTACTGCCTCAATCCCATCCGTATCACCATGGGCAAGCTTTCAGCCGTGTTTTCTCACAATCTTAACGCTTCACCTATCCATTTTGACAGTCAATTCAGCGCCAAACTCCATCCGGAAACGAGGAACATCGATCCCCATTCAAGGGGAAAACCTGGCACCCGTATTGGACTCGGGAAGTCTGGCACCCATACCCCCCATTCTGGACAGTTTGGAACCCCAATCCGATTCAGGACCACAACCAGTCCTCATAACAGGCAACCAGCAAGTATGTTTCTCATCCGATGAGCAAACCTTCTCATGTGGTGTATCCCCACGCAAAAACCGTAGATTGATATTATTGTTAGCCGAAGAACAGCCAGACACTTTCGGCTTGGTGGTCCAGTTCAGAGCGAACGTTAATAGACGACTTGCGGAGCTGGGCTTCTTGTTCTCCATCCCTTGGAGAGGGCCCCGCCAAGAGATTACTTGCACGAGGGTTGGTTTTCTTGGGCAGCCGTTTGGAACCTGTTGCGGGGCTTGTTCAGTCCTCCAACGAAGACAGAGGCCACCGCCTTTCTCGTGTTGCAAGCCTTGCTGAGATGGTTGTTCAACCGTTTCTGGAGTCCAGACTCTGGGCGCAGCTTCGACAGTAAGTGCACATGGCCTCCATTGGTTGTGGGTGGGAAGTAACGAATTGCCTCATCGTATTTTTCATGCGACTGCTATTGATCATAGTCGCCGTAAATGTACATATCGGGATTCTTCTGTCGCGTGTGATACTTCTTTTGATCCCGGGAAGCGACCGCCTTGACCGAATGGAACTGGCCGAAACCGCCAAAGAGGTCGTCTTGAAACAACCACACCGATCTGCACTTACAGTATCAACTGCTTTGCAATGAAGCACCAGTCGGTTCATAGGCAGTGTGGTTTGTCGTGGTTCATCGATTATCGCGCGCCTCATGATGCACTCTTAGCAGGATCATTCTTGACTGGCTTTCTGACCAAACTTCGTCGTGTATGGAGATGGTTTGGCGAGTGTCTGTGAACCAGGAAACAGTGGAGATGATATAGAACAAGAAAGTCAAGTTAATGACTCTGCATCATTCGGGAAGACCGTAGTGATACTATGCGGATTCGTGGAAGTTCCTTGTCTGGGTATCTACATTTGCAGTGTTGAGCGTTTCAAGTCTCCACCTCCCTCGTTCTACAAGATAGGTACTTGGACATTCACAAGTTCTCTCTCTGTCTATAGTGTAGACGAGTGCACAACGTAAATGACTTCTCTCTTAAATTGACCGACGTCTAGCTTTGACAAATGCTGGCTCTTCCAGCCATCCTCATGTCCCTGAGCCCAGGATCCTGTGTGAAACCTTCAGACGCCCAAACGTCCATCGAATCTGGCAGTTTGCCGATATCCTCTTCCTTATTCCGCAGTCGTTTACGTCTTTACAAACGACACCAAGTTCTGCAACACGAATTCGCCCATGCATCCTGCGCCACTTTTGCACGAATCCCAATCACCGGAAAAGCTCTTTGGAATTTGAAGAACATCGTGGCCGCTCACATGTACGCAGTAAACTTCAGGCACCTGGTTTCTTGATGAACCTCGTTACATCTTACGGAGCAGAACCGCGTGAAACATCTTGTGCAAGTGTAAGGTGCGGCGTAGCCACATGTTGAGCAGAAGTATCGAGGAGGACGAGAGCCAGGAGATACAATCATTTTCGACCATGCCACCATCCTTTTTAGTCGAGCGGACAGGTTCTCTTCTTCGATGGCGACGTGACTAGGTTGGTTCCATCGCTCTATACCAACCTCTTTCGCTTCCGCGCGACTGTCCTTCAGTCCACGCTGTCGTCTTCTCTGTTTTCGCTTGCGTGTTCGCGTAGGCCTCTTTTTCCCCGCCATCTCCTCCTCAGAGCCCATACCTGGTTCGTACTCATCTTCGCCCTCCAGTAGAATAGCTTCTTGTTCGGCGGCGTAATTGTCGTTTTCAAGAGCTCGCAGCCTCCGATTTCGAGCCTCTTGAATGACAGAAAAGTCCAGATGTTTCACACGGTTTGCTACTTCACGCTTCCGTTTCGCCCGCGTGGTATTCTCCTCTGGTTTTGAAGTGCCACCTTTAAGCGATGTCATGATGTGGGGTGAGCAAAAGTCTCGTGGCTCAAAAGATTGGCTAAGAGGACCGTGGGGCAGTTGAAGGTTTGAGAAATGCTGCAAGAGATGTTATCATATATCAACCGAAAACTCCTGCCCCGTGATAATATTTGTCTGTGTATGGCGTTGTGTGGCATAGATACCCGAAACTGGCTGATTCTCGCCCACGGGGTCACGCTCTTAGAGAGGTGAACCTGATGATGATCATCGACGAGCACTGAGGCACAGAAAGCACGCACGCATGCATGAATTGGGCGCCAAGTTGATTGGCCGCGGCCTAGCGGCGCGTTCTGTTAAGCTTCGACATTAATTTATTGACGCATTTTAGCCAACTTGACTAAAAAAGGCCAATAGCCTCGCGATAATATCCATGAAGTCTCTCCCCACTTTTTTAAGCTTTACACAGCTCACATTCTCTTTTCCTTCGACAATGGCAGCAGGAGCCAAAGCGCTCCACATTCCGCTCGTCAGAGATCCATCCTTCGGCAGCCCAGCCCATTAACACCCCGCCTCCACTACACAAATTTCTCCTCCTTACCTGTTGACGTACTCTCCTTTACTTTCACTGCTCACGTTCACACACACACTGACTCTTGACTGATACCTCATGAAAGGAGCTCGCCGTACACGAACTCGGCAGGGCGCTGGCTTTGCTGATCTAATGGGCGTTCCGCCACAGCCTAGGAGGGGTGTCATCACTGGCATGTCTCGTTTTCAGCAGCAGTCAAACTCAAACACCCCCACAGCCACAGCCCAGACCACCCCGAACAGCTCCACTCCCTCAACCCCGCGCCCATCCCCACCAGACGAAGATTAGGACAGTCTGCTTAATATTTCTCCTCGCCGTCGTATTTCTCCAGTCAAGTCGAAGCTGGGGTCGCGTTCTAGGCCAGGTTCTACTAGCATGGATACCATTCCACACCGAACCCCCCCGTAAGTATCCTCCCTTAAGCTCAGTTCGTCGCGTCAGTCAATGCCTCCGTTGTCGTCTCCACCTCCAGTGACCACCAGTGAACTTCTTCAGCTATCTTCAATTTCACCGCGAAAGGAAACTAAGCCTAGTCAGTCTGCGAGATCTTCCCTAGCCCCAGTTCCGTTCTTTCTGGCTGGCTGGGAGGGCAACGACAGCTGGGCCGATGACCTTTTGGATGAAAGCGATCCAGAAGTCGACGAGGACGCTTGGGGGGGTTGGAAGGACACCACAGAAATTACTATCCCAGACGAAATGCCTGACTCGAAAGTCAGCGAAGCGGCGCCTAGTCCGGCCACTGAATCCAGTGCTTCCCCAATCTTGACGAAACAAGAGCCTTTGGTAGTCGAAGCGGCAGAGCAATCGAAAGGCGCGGCTGATGTTGGCTCTCATACTGTCCTACCAGAAGTGCCAGCTCAGCGAAGCACTCCAGTCAACTATGAGGCGCGTGCCCCTGTCTTAAACCACTTAAACCAGTCACAACGGAAGGAAACTGAGCCATACGACCAGTCTATCACTTCGATGTTTGCAGAAGAAGAAAACCCAGTTACCGAACCAGACGCTCCAGCCCCGAACACAGATAACGATGAAGCTTGGGCAGAGTGGAAAGAGACTGACGACGTATCAGTTCAGCCAATTCATTCTGTGGCAAGAGAAGAAGTTAGTTTCGATGAACAGCCAGAACATATATCAGTACATCAGGCTACACAGGACGAAGCGGACCGCTTGGTCGGCGAAATCCACTCCTCAACGGCCCCTTCCGGGGCGAGTGTCGTTCAGCATGAAGAACCGAAGGTATTGGAAGACACCTCTGTAGTGCAAACGAATGTAAGTATCTCAGAAAAGAAGAATCCCGATGAAGCAAATGTTGAACACGAGGTATTTCTGGATGAGCAATTCGAAGCGGTTTCCGGTCCGAATGACAATCAACTAAGCGAGCGCGACGGCGATAACGCGATTGATCCCGAGGCCTTGGGAGAATGGGAGAAACTTGATGACACATCCGTGGCGATGGATTCAGGTTGTACCTCGGGGAAGGCTCTAGATAAAAATGCCGAACACCCTCAATTGGAGTCAACAGAGGCAATGCCATTTCCACCTGCGCCGGAAGATGGAGGATGTAGTACCGTTTTTACGACACAATTCTTGGACGAAGAAAGCTTGGTCGATCGGCATCCGACTGACAACAGTACAAACGTTATCCCAGAAGTCGAGAGGCAGAATGGGGTCACTGAAACCGCCAAAGTTCGTTCTGAGGCATTTGAAACGGCATTTGGGGTCGAAGACGGAAATGTTGAAGAGCCTCAACCCGTCGAAGAGGCTGGTGAAGTGGTGACTGATGAGGAAGCATGGGGAGAATGGACAGATATTAGCGATTTCCGTTCTCAGCAGAGTCCGGACGAAATTGGTTCAGACGGATTTGCGGAGAGCGCGAAACAGTCTTCGCCTCACTCGCTCGGTTTACAAGTCGAGCAAGAAACTACGAAAACACCAGTACTTGGAGACGTTGCTAAGCATCAAGTTTTTGAACAAAAAGAAACTGAGGCTGTGCCGTATGGTGAGAGACAGTGTCCTGTGCCAAGAGAAGATAATAACCCGACGCAAGGATCTCCCAACCCCGTCGAACCTGATTTGGCATGCTTTGATGTTGGTGTGGACTCAGCGGGATAGGAATTGGGTAGTTTTGATATTCAAGACTGTGGTGCAGAACCTAGCGAAGGTGAATGGGCAGGATGGGGAGATTTTGAAGAGACAGTTGCCCCACAGAACCAAGAGACGTCGCCTACAATACGTAAGGAGAATTTGCCAGAGGAGTTGGTTTTGGAAACGCAACTCACGGACGGTTCTGAAAATCCTGAAGAGCTTCTACAAGATGGCAGAAATCGAAGTCCGAAATCCTCATCAAGTTCAATCCCCGTTGACCCAACTCAACAAATAAGCGTGGGCGAAGAGTTTGATGGCGCGCTCGGACATAGTCTTGAACAAACTAGCAAGAGCACGCGAGAAGAAATTCACAGCACATCTTTTAGACCTGCGCCTCCGTTCTTCGAACCTCCTGCACATGAAGGAAACATTGATGGAGTGTTAAGCTTGCCAAAAGAAGGAGAGCCTGTGATAGGACAGGAAGAAGTTAAAGGAGAAGATGTGGCATTCGATTCGGCAGCCATAGCCCTTGGGACTCTAACAAACGACAAGAAGCAGGATGATAATGAAGGGGATTGGGAGCAATGGGGGGATTTGGGTGACATCTCAGCTTCAGCACAGCGAAATATCGGAACCCCGGAGAGAGGACAGCATTATTTCAGCCAAAAGCCCGCACAACACATGAGTATTGATGCTACGTCAGCGGTTGAGGTCAAATCGGAAATGCCACAACCAGATAACATGTTTTTGGCGGAGGCTTCGGGACTACAATCAGAAGCAAATGTTAGCAGTGAAACACCGTGCGCCGCTCCAGATGAAATTCAAGAAAGCAGCACACAATATGCTGTAGATAGCACGACAGAGCTGGTGCCTCCTAGTCCCGCGACGTGGAATGCAAGCCTGCCAAAGCCCGTTAATGATAAGCAGAACCAGGAAAGTGTTCCGTCTGATATATGGGGAGAATGGGATAATGCGCAGGATATCCCTATCCCGGAAAGACGTGTCGTCAATGGTTCAATAGAGGAGCGGAAGGAAGACAAGCCATTGGCTCTAGCGTCAGAAAGTCATGATCCCTCGGACTATAGCCAAACTATGCCTGACGTTCGGGAACGCGCGCCTTCGAGTAATCTTGACAACATGGCTGTAGATGAAGCGTTCTTCAGTGTCCCAGCTGGGAATGCAGAGCAGTCAGACCCAGTTCCGTTTGAGGAGATCTCTGGCGATGATGATGACATCTGGGGGGGATGGGATCAAGTTGGAGGTTACCCTGATGAGACGGAAGGGGTAATGACAAACCCCTCGGAGCAAGATGAAGCTAGTTCGCTTCTATCCCCGGTCGTTTCGAAGCAGCAAGGGATAAGAGTTGACCGGAATGAAGATGCTCTCGCCAACGATGAAGTGGGTCAGGATGTTCATCAACCCGCCGAGAAGAATGCTGGAGGTGAAAAATGCAGAGGTGAAGTGGGTCAGTATGTTCAGCAACCCATTGAGAAAAGTATTGGAGGTGGAGAAGGCTCGCCGTTAGACGAATCACCTGTTCCGATTACGGAGCATTCTTACCATCACGATGGAAACGAGGGAGTTGATTCGACGGCATTTGATCTGACAGAGAACGCGATTGAAAGCAAGCCACAGGTTGCGTTTTCAACGTCTTATTGGACCGAGAAGCTAAATTCTGCTAACGTACAGGATCATGACTCCAAAGGAAGCTCTTCATTTATGACATCAACTGACGCTTATAGTGCGGACAAGTCACAGGGTACAGCAGACTTTCTACAGGCAGAGGCTTCAACAGCCCCTGGGTTGGAAGAACAGTGTTTGAACTACGACCCATTCGCTCCTGGTGGAGATATTGATCCGCCAAATCAGCCTTCTTTGGACGGCTTTAATGTTGCTGGAGGCCCCGCAGTAGATGAGACTACATGGTATCAGCAAGAGAATGAGAACACCGAAACAGTGAAGTTGAGAACCGACGCATTTAAGACAAACGAACCAAACGTGGAACACCTTTCATTTAATGCTACACCGTAATCAGAGTTGACGGACAAGAATGGAGTTTCTAGAGTTCCAGATGTTGTCCGTAAATCGGAAGGTCTTGATTCAGACCCTACGCTTTATCGAACATGTGATCCATATCGTCCCACTGACGCGGTCGCAGCAGCATTTGATCAATCTCAACTCACTGTTCTTGAAACAGCAGTTGACAGGCCGAGTTCTCGAAACGCATCACCATCAAATCGGATGCCCCTCGTACCGACTACTCATGCACTCGCGGAACCTGGCGATGGGGCAAGAAATAATTTTGGTGAAGTCAGTCATGCAGAAGTCCCTGGCTTGAGTCATGGATTTCCATCTTTCCTTTCACCGGCACAGCCGCCAGGGTATGATGAAAATGCATCTCATCATCAAGAGTTCAATATGGTCGAACCGTATAGGAAACCAGATGCTGCGGAAGCCATGGATGGAAGCGCACCACTGCACTCAGATGCACCGGTTGTTGAAGCGTCTTTTGATATCGACAATGTGCCCAATGAAGCAATTCAGTATGATTCCATATTAAAGACCCCTGATGAACAGCAGCATCCTAAATCGAACTATCCTGGAGCTGGTGTTTTGCAGTTGGAAAAGGACATTACAGAGGAAGGACCTCTGCCCCCGACACCGAATGAGACAAATGGAAACCAGTATAAACAGTCTGTAGGTGCATTTGAATCTGAACCCAGTTTTGTTCCCGTATCGACCAAGACCGATTTTGAAATAAGTCCCTACGCTCCGAAGGAGTTTAGGGAGAACAACGGAGTATATAACATTCACGAAGACTCACGGCTTCGTGGGGCGTTGGAGCACGACTCAGAGGATAACGAAGATCGTCATCAGGCCTTTGGCGATTCTAATCCGTCGAGCCATCCTGAGGCACAAGTTTTGGCGAAGAATCGGACTTCCGTGTCTATGCCCCCAAGCCGTCGCAAGCGCTGTCTGGGTTTGCTGAGAATGGTCAAGATTCACACGCGCCCCCTTTGCTAGAGAGTGAGACTGTATCTCTACAATCTACGGGAAGATTTGCGCCATTTGCCGGAGAGGCAAGTCATTAGGCAAACGTGGGCGCGATTGAATCTGAAGTTAACCTATCAGAACCAACTCAATTTATATCGACGGCTTCCGACC